>PVKP010038984.1:0-20481 GCA_004027715.1 Plecturocebus donacophilus
TGTGTTTTTCAGCTCCATCAATTCACTTATGTTCTTCTCTAAGTTGTCCATTCTTGTTAACATTTCGTTAAATCTTCTTTCAAGGTTCTTAGTTTCTTTGCATTGGGTTAGAACATGTTCTTTTAGCTCACAGAAGTTTCTTATTATCCACCTTCTGAAGCCTGATTCTGTGAGTTCATCACACTCATCCTCCGTCAAGTCTTGTTCTCTTGCTGATGAGGAGCTGTGATCCCCTGTAGGAGGAGAGGCATTCTGATTTCGGGTGTTCTCAGCCTTTTTGCATTGGTTTCTTCCCAGTTTTGTGGATTTATCCACCTGTCGTCTTTGTAATTGCCGACTTTCAGATTGGGTCTCTGAGTGGACGTCCGGCTTGTTAGTTATTAAGTTTTTTCTGTTTCTTAGTTTTCCTTTGGGGGGCGCTCCTTCCCCACAGAGCTGGGCCTTCCCAGGTTCAGCTGTACTCGCTCTCTCCTCAGCGCTTCCAATTGCTGTCCTCCTTGTGGGGATGAGACCGGGCTCGGGGCATCCAGTCCCGTACACTCCGCACTGAGAAGCGCCGCGCCGGCCAAAAGAATTGCGCTGGCGATCCGTGTGGCTCCTTCACCGGGAATCTCCCAGTCTGTGGGCATCAAAAATTTGTCTGCAATTGCGGCATCCATTCGCTCTCTGCGCTTTCACTGGGAGCTACAATCCTGAGCTGCTGCTACGTGGCCATCTTGGATCTCTCTCCGCCCGGTGATGAAATTTTTTTCTGTTTCTTAGTTTTCCTTTGGCGGACGCCCGTTCCCCACAGAGCCGGACCTTCCCGGGTTTGCTTTGCTTGCTGTGAAACTCTCAGTCCTCAGCGCTTCCAATTGCTGTTTTCCTTGTGGGGATGGAACCAGCCGAGCCCGGCCGTCCTGTATACTCCGCACCGGGAAGCGCCGCGCTGGGGCGCGGGCAAAACAGCCCCGCTGGCCAAAAGAGTCGCGCTGGCGACCCGTGTGTCTCCTCTGCCGGGAATCTCCTGATCTGTGGGCAACAAAAATTCGTCGGAAAGTGCGGCGTCTACTTGTTCTCTGCGCTTTCACTGGGAGCTACATTCCTGAGCTGTTGCTAATCAGCCATCTTGGATCTCTCTCTCTAATTAAAAAATTTTTTAAAGTGTTCCTCTTTTTCATATACATAGAAAGCAGAAGATTTTGACATCTGCATGTAAACAAACTATGTCATTTTTAAACAGTCATGAAAAGTCATAAAAGCCTTTAGTATGAATTATTTATTAAATTACAGGTCCTCATGTATATCCAGACTACTAGTGCTGAATTTTGGCACCTTTTTACCATTTGTTTGACCTTAGGTATGTTACTTAACTTTTTCTTGCTTAAGGTTCATTATATGCAAAATGAAGAAAGTAATAGTATCCTACCTCATGAGGTTATTGTTGTGTAATAAATCAATATATGTAAAATGCTCCGTACATTCTAAGTGCTGAATAAGCTTCTCTGCCACTATATTATTATTGTAACGTGAAGGATTTCTGCCTATCATGTTGTAGGTAAAATAAAAAAGGGTTTTATTCTGGAGAACAATACTAACAGAATCCTAGTCATAACAATACTAGGATTGGCCCATTTATCCAGAATTTCCAAAATGGCACTTGACTCCTTTTTCATGTGTCAACACAATTTAACATTTGGAAAGTTTTAGAGCAAAAAGAAACATAACCGAGCACACATGTACCTGGAATTGAACTATTTCATCTCTTTTCTCTTCACTTTTCCTTCTAGAAGGAGCATGGGATTTAGTATCAGAAACTGTTCTGATTCTGGCTTTGCCTCTTATTAACCATAAAAACTAGAGGGAGTTGGTTAATTCTCTGAGCCTCTCTTTCTCCCTTTGTAATGGAGAGCTGATAACTCTTTTTTATTGTAGTGTACTTTCAGCCTCTGCCAGTATCATTTTAACTCTAGACCTTTCCTTGTCCATTCCTGGGCTGGGCAATATTGGTCCTCTGTCCTCTAGTACAGTAATTTTCTATACCATTTGTTTGCATATTCATCTACCTCAGTAGATTTTGCATCCATAGGCAAGCACATCTCTGTCTTGTTCACATTTGCAGCATCCATTCGTGGGCATAGTTAATGGTCAATTAAATCCTTAGCCCATGAGAAGTCAGTCACAGTAGCTATCTATCTTAGAATCACTCCATTGCTAACTTTATTCAGAGTGTGTAGAAGATGATGATATTCTAATTCAAGAATCACAGTATATTCCTGAAAATGACTTGCCGAATCACTCTGAGTGATTAGGATCCGCCCCCTCCCCGCAAGAATAAGGGAGGCAGAACAGGATTGTCCCAGTGTGGTTATTACACGATTTATCTTTTTCTTTCTTCTTTGTATATTTTATAAATTGGAAAATGACAGGAATATAGTCTATCTGTGTTGGGAATCCCATGAGGCTAAGTACATCCGTTTTCAAGGTTTATAGGCTTTAGGTACATTGTCAGAGATATGTGCTCATGCCCTTCATGGTCATTCCATCTAGACTAATAGCATATTTGCCCTTTAGAAATGTAATTATGTGGAGACTAATTAGTGGGCTATTGCAGTTATTCAGGTGACAGAAAAGATAAAAAGGGCTCTGACAGAGGTGTAAAGATAAACCTTGAGGGGGAGAGTAAAGAGCCTTAGAAAATAATAAGTGAGCTTAGGAGACAAAACATGGAATTGTGAAGATAAGTGAAAACCTAAGAGTGATAATCAAGTTTCTCATTTTAGCAACTGGAGTGAATGATTGTGTTAATTACAAAGATTTTTTCCCCTATTTTATTTATTTTTAAGTGGGAGATACCGATTTCAATTTTTGAATGTACTGATTTTGAAATTTCAGTGAGCCTCTATCTTGATGTGGCTCAGTCAGCTTTTGAAAGTAGATCTGGATGGCAGGAAGGAGATAAGTTTTTCAGAATTGTGAGTAGTCAGCATATACATGAGCCACATTTATGCATGACGTCATGCAGAGACTGTATTTATCCATAGAGACAAGTAAAAAACCCTGTAAAACACCAACTTGTTTTAAAGCATTCATGAATAAAGAGACATTTTCTTCCTCATTCTGTGTAAGAAGAGGAGACTGGTCTCCCAGGAGCTCAGGAAATACAGAATTTCCGGAAGAAAGATGAATTCAGTAGTCTGAAGTGTAATAGTTGAGTGGAGTTTCACATAAGTGCACTATTTGGGGGTTCAGTGATTAGTAGAAATTTAATAGGACGTATCAGGGGAATTCTGGGAAGAGAATCTAAACAGAATTTAGAATTTAGGGGTAAATGGGATTTGGGGCATCGGTCATATACACCACAGACCATTCTTAAAGAAAATCTGTCTTTGAAGGGAAAGCAATTATAAGCAGTAGTTGGAGGTGGATACAAGAATGAAGAAAGGTTATACGGGTATTTTCTTCTCCTATGTCTAAGAGGCACATGAACATTTTTGTAGTCTTAAGAAAGGAAACTGTATGGTAAAAGTAGCTGAAGATATTGGACAAAGAGGGGTTGATTGAAGGATTTCAATTCCTAAAGAAGCTAGAAAAAATAGAATTAAATATATAAACGGTATTTCTCCCCTGGTGCCCTTAGCCTTACATCAGAGGAGATGCCCCTCTTTATCTGAATTTTAAAGCAAAGCCATGAAGACATTTAAAGTTGTAGGTAAGTTTCAGAAGTTAGCTAATATATATGAGTTTAATTAATGGGAAGGCATTATGTCAATAAAATTATTGTCATAAAGAATATTATTGTTTTTAAAAATTTGTTCATTCTCTTTTATCAATTTTACCTGTGTTTAAATAAAACTTACCATTTCCACAAGTGTTTTACTACTACAGGAAGCTTTATTCTCTCTTATTCCCAGCAGCTGGCAAGTACACTTGACAGCACAGCATATTAATTTCATGATCAAATTAACTGTTGTTCACATTTTTTAATAGAAATATATATATGTGAAACTGATGTTAATGTGTCTGGGAATTCTTTATTCAGATGACTTTTTAGCAACTATGAGAAATTGTGAAGTTATTAATATATGCTTTTGACACAAGCAAGCATTCTTTAATTTTAAATATTTTCTCAAGATGCTCATTAAGTAATGTATTTTAAAATGCTCAACAGAATGATAAGTTTTTGTTATAGCCTTCTTTTTTCTCTGACCTCCATTTTACCAGCCTTTCAAAGCCCTCAGCAGCTGCCAAGTTGAATCTGCAATTTGAGATGATAACAGCAGTATTCAGGCTCAATAGATGTGCGGAATGTCTGTAAGATACTTACTGATTACAAAGAATGGGAATAGGCCAAAAAACCCTCTGTGAGAGCTTTTTGAACTTAGTTCAATTCTCCAACACCTTGTTTTCATAGACATGACTGTAATTGATTTCATTCAGTCATGAGGGTGGGTTCTGGCATGGAAAGTCTGTGGAATCTCCGGGTCTGCAGAGAAAGATGTTTTTCAGAACAGTGAACTGAAATTTGTGCACTGTTCTGAAATCCAGTATTATTCAACTAAATCCAAATATCAAGAAAAGGGTGATGTGGATAGTCTTCGGTCTTTTTTGTTGTTGTTCCTTTTGGCATCTGATTAAACTCTGACTCTTTCTGTTGTTGAGCCAGACTACCTTTTGCCTTTCAGGCAGCCAAGCACCAGTATTTCTTAAGCAATACAGCTAGTGAGAGACACATCTCATGTTTCCATATATTCGTATCTCACTGCCTTAGACAGGTTTCCTTTCCGAAGTGATGGGAAAATGTGCATGCTCTAAGAAGAAATCCAGGTGGTTAGTAATTCTAGTGGGAGAGAAAAGACAGCTAGAGAAGGGGAAAGTTCAATGGTGGTAAAAGGCTTTTAGAAAATACCTCCTAATACGTTCTAATGCAGCACAAATGCAACTGATACCTATCCAGTATTTTGCCTCCTGAGGAATCATTTCCTTATATTTAGAATGTATTTTTATACTACCAGGTTAGCATTTTTATTGCATTGTTAACCTTTTTTATTTTTGGAATATAAAATAAAAATTTGTGGGTTTATATATAATAATACAGTCCTTTCTCTAAATTTCTGTTTTCCTCATGCAGAGGGCTACTTCTACAGGAGAACAGCAGGTTTGCAGAAGCACTACATTATTATAAATTGGCCATTGGGAGCAGGCCTACCCTGGCTTGTAAGTAATGTTCAAGATTTTATTTTTTATACCTCTTTCCATATTTGAAAATTAACTCTGTAATTTACCACCTCACTAAGAAAACATTTGGTGCTCTTATTTCTGAATACCTGCCTCTCAGATTATGAACCTCTAACAATTATATCTCTTTCATTTGCATCATACTTCTGTTCATTGATCATTTTAAAAAATTATGGTAGCTATAACTTTTACTCAGCCAGATTTCAAGCTTAAAAATACTTGGGATTTCTTGCTGGCAGAGCCTATTCCATATATTTTGCAGTGATACATGCAGTTTCCCCTACCATTATTGATCCCATGAGTATTTGTTCCATAAGTATTTTTTCTTTTTCTTTTTCTTTTTTTTATGAGAACTAAACCATAGAAACCAAATAGAAACAAAGATAACTTTATTTTATTTACAGCATATATCATCTTCTCACACTTTTGTTTCCACTTTTCGCCCTCAGCTGCATATTTAAATACTGGTATTATTCTGATGAACCAAGGAAGGACGGAAGAAGCCCGACGTACATTCTTAAAGTGTTCTGAGATCCCAGACGAAAACCTAAAAGACCCTCATGCACACAAGAGCTCTGTTACCAGTTGTCTGTACAACCTGGGAAAGCTGTATCATGAGCAGGGACACTACGAGGTCTGGCTAATGCCTTTCTATTTTTTTCCTTCCCTCTTTTTCTGATCTAGTCTCAGTGTTTTCTAACCTGCAGCCTCCTTTCAGACCCTATGTCCTTTGAATAACTAATACGTATACACATTAAACTATTGTCCTTTGAGAAACTACTATGTGATGACGTTAGAAGGGTTTGTGATCAAATTTGTTTGGAAAAAGCTTCTGCTAAATAAAAACTTCATAGATTTCTTTCCTGGCCATTTCTCAGAGAAATTATAGTATGTCAATATGTATTGTGACTATTCAAGAATAGGGAAATAACGTGATGTTTCTTGAGCTTCTTTGTTCCCATTTCTTTGGTTTGATGATCCAAGACACAGTTTCTAGAATTATTACCCTATACCCAGTGTTTAATATTTTAAAAAATGTGTCTTTTTACTTTGCATATTAAGGAAATACCACGTTGCATATTAAGGAAATGCAATTAAGAGAAATGCCACCCATTTCTCTTAATTCTTTAAAAAACTATACTAAAATAAAATTTAATTTTATTATTTTTTAACTGTATGATAAGAAAAAGTGGTGTAACAGGATGTTGCACAGTAAGTTAGGAGGTGACCCAGACTGGTCCTCCCTTCCCCTGACAGGAAGCATGTTTGCATGAGTTCCTTATTGCCCCTCTCTCTTCTTCCAGCTGCTTTCCCTGACCTCCCACTCACATACTCTTACACAATGTATTAAAACTGTAATATAAGGATAAACATACAACTTTTAAAATAATTGCATTTAGGAATTTCAGTGGGTCTCAAGAGCTGGAAGATTTGTTAGCTGACATTATATTTAGATCCTAGCAGGTTTCCTGACTTAAAGTAATTATGGAATTTAGATGACTAATGGGTAACTTTCAAACTTTTTTTTTTAGTTTTTATAGTTGAATAATCTGTATGAACTAGAAAATTTGTATTAAAAGAGCATTGCTAACATTCGATGCCTCGTTAAGCTATGGCATTCTTCACTGACTGGGCTGAGTATTTTCATTGGTGGAATTGAGATAGTATGTCACAAAAGGACAGCTCAATTATTTTCCTCTATGGAAACAGCAGTGGATGGTTTTAACTTTGGAAGAATGTTATTATCTTATTTACAGTGAAGATCCCTGCACATTAGTGATGAATTATCTCTTTTTTTGTTTTATAAATTAGGAGGCCCTTAGTGTATACAAGGAAGCAATTCAGAAAATGCCAAGGCAGTTTGCCCCACAGAGCTTGTACAACATGATGGGTAAGTAAAACATCAGTATTTTAAAATTGATATTTCAGCGACCTGTAAGGGAATTCTAATAAATCATATTAATCCTCACAAAGAAACATTCACAGTCTGGCATCATACTCAAATTCTGATACAGCATATTTATTCTGACATGACAAATAATGCATTAATGCAGCAATTCCCAACACTGGTCATATCCCAGAATTATTGCACGGGACTCTCAAAATTATCTGGGATATTGAATATTAGCTAGACCCTAGAGATTGTAAAAATCATCTACATATGTATAATTTTTCAATAATGGTTAGTGATGAATCAAGTATATATTAATTTTAGTAGGTTTATCAAATTCATGATCATTTTTATCATATTATTTTCTTAATCAGAAGATTCCCAAAACTAAACATGCTGTGACAGAGAGGTTAATGAACTTTGATGCTTGTAAAATAAGATAAATGAGCCAAATGTGTGGTTTTCATTGATGAGCACTTGGGTTTCAGTAGAACTTTTCAGAGTAATATGTTAGAGTAAAAACGAGATTATACAGACTATTAATGTGCTACAACAGTTATTCTATATTTTATGTTGAATAATTAGCTTAATTCTCATTAATCAGAAAGTATATAAATCTGGGGCATGGATTTTTCTAGGTATAGGAGGTGAAGAATGAGAAATTATAATAAAATATCCTACCGATTATTTGTGATTGATCCCTGCCTGCCTTGTAGTAAATTGTTGCCACAGCTGTTTGATCATGGTTATGATTGCAAACTACATATTCAGCATATCACACTTGGAAAAAGATCCCTAAAGTAAGGTGGTCTAATGATTGATTAATATTGCTGCTTGGAGATAATAAAGAGAAGAGAAGCATTTACTTTTGTCTTCAAATATTTCTTTTTTTCCAAGCACAAAATGCAAACTCAGATTTTCCCTTTTCATTAAACTTGCTTAAGTTGTTTAGTATTTCTAGGCCTCTCTCATTCATAGAAAAAGAAATAGATTAGACTCTATAATCTCCAGGATTATTGTACACTTCTACATTCTATGATTGGAGGAGTTTAATAGTAGCTATGTCTTGAGCACAGAAAAAATCCCAAGCTCTCCCAAACTACAAAATAAACACTTGGCAAGAACACTCATGTTCTCTTTTTTCCAAAGGATAGAAAATTTAGAAATAGTTTAGAGATAGAATGGAGCACTTGTCCATAAACAGAAAAACAAAATTATTTGGAAGAGGTTAAAATATATATTCCATGTCTGTGGGAATCTCACCCCCAATTTGCCTGTGCAGCAGTAGAGTGATTGAATGTCATATTCAAAAGCACACTGGCGTGTTTTTTTAATTGCCTTTTTTTTTTCCTTTTTGGTATAATTACTAAAAAGTAAAGTTTAGCTTCATTAACTATATTCTTGCCATTACATTTTTATAAATTAAAACAATGCATTTCACTATCCAGCATTTCACCATCAATCTATCTATACGAATGAAATATATATGTCCATAAAGCATGTGCTTAGGATATGTAGATTTATGAATTGAATTAACTTTTTACTTTAATAGTAGATGTTTTTGCATTAAAATAAATACTGAAAGAATTGCTTTCTTTAGCTTTGATTTTAGCTTATTATTTTATTCTTAATTCTAGTGCTTGCAAGGCTTTATTCCCAATTTTCCTCAGTTATCAAATAAGACATCTTTCTTTAAATTTGGATAGGTCTCTAAGATTCTTGGCAACAGCCTGCACATAGTATATTTGTTGTTGTTGTTGTTAGTTGGAAGTGGTGATGTTCACCAGAGTTAGCTATTTCAAACATTCATTCAATTATTTTATGTGAATAAATTTGTAAATTCAGCCAGTACCTTGGGATCTGCCTCTCATATGGTTACACAGATGCTCAGCTCACACAGGCAGCAAAAGATAAGTGTATCCCTGGGGGTTATTGCTTAATCTTTTGTCTTATTTTCCATTAGAGAAGGAGATGGTTGCTTTGTCCAGACTCTGAAAAGCACCCTCACAATTTTTAAAGGGAAGATCTTAATATTTAACATTCTTGGTTTTTTTCTATGATTATTGTGGCTGCCTTCTATTTAATTTTATGTCAAGGTCTGTTAGCCGATCAGGTTTTATAGTTTCAGTTGTTCAGGAAACTATAATTTTCTCAGAGAGTGAATTCACCTCCTAATCAAAATGGGTTAAACCCCCAAGTGTTTGCTTTGACTCCTAATACATTTTGATTAGCCTCCATTTGACTAGAAAAAAAAATGTCCCAGAAGATAAGCTGCCCTATCAGTTCATCAGTTTCATTAGTCTGTCAGCATGTGCTGATTATCCTATCAAGTTTATCAACAGCCTTGAATGTGTTTTCTAATTCACACATTTACATATTATTAGTGCCCTTTAGGGGTCAGTGATGGATTATAATGTCTGGCTAGATTTAGCCTGTAAGTGTTCATTTTTCTCATGTCTCATTTATTTACCCCTTCACAACCACTACCCCCAAGCACTTGTGTGTAGATATACAAGCATTATGGGTTTTTTTTTCTATTTTTTTTTTCTTTTCTTTGTAGATTAAGAGAAATAAAGGAGTGTGTGTGAAAAAAACAATTATATTTTAATGTGATTATTAGTATAATACTAAATCCACTGCAGTTGCTTTTGTTAGAAAACACTCTAGTCCTTTGAATTTAATCTCCCCTTGAACATTTTATGAAAAACATATTACATACCATATGCTACATGCCAGTTGACTTATTCTGAATGCCAAATGAATGTGTTTTTCCTATTTTTGTATTAATAGAAAATAACAAGTTCAATTAATTTTCCAACTTTCCCATATTTTAAAACTATTAATTTAATTTTATTGTGGCAGTTTGTAAGTAAATTTTTTAAAGTGTTTAAAAACCTATTCTCATTTATCCTCTTCAGTTTCATAGGAGCAAGTGTTTAAGTAACAATAATTGAGAAGTACCTTCCCATCCTGAATTAGGTGAATTACAAACACACATTAAAAACATAAACAGATAATAAATACTGTTTTATAAACAAAAGCTAGAATTTTACTTAGATGCTTATAATCAGGAAGATATAAGAATACATGAAATATTAAGAGACCAAATCACAAAATGTGTGTTAAATTGCTCCCAGCCAGTTGTGTGACTTAATACTGTGGACCTCATTTCCTCTTGAGAAAACAGGTTAGGTTAAATTGAGATTCACCCTAAGGCAGTCCCAGAAATCAGATCACCTGTGTTCAAATGACGGCTTTGACACTTTCTCCCTGAGCATATTTGGGCAAATTACTTAACAGAAGCCTCAGTTTCCCTTTCATACAATTATGGTAATAGTAGTACCAGTTTGTGGATTGATTAAAATGATAAATTTAAAAAGGTAAAACATATTGGTCCCACTGCCTAACGTAATTAAGTGTTTTATAATAGGACTCTCCATTGTAATTATCATTTCCATAGGCTTTTAAACTCCAAAAGTTGATTGTATTCTCTGTCACTTTTTTTGTATTTAGCAATGTAAATATGACTACTTCATAGATAAGATTTTTGTCATCAGTATACCTTCTGGTCCCCACACTCAATAGAGATTCTGTTTCATTCTATCCTGTTTGGAATTGCTGTATTTTTTTTCTCCAGGCTCACTTCCGTTTTTCTCTCACTAACTACAGTCAAAATCCTTCTCTTACCATTAGCTATATTAACCAAAAGTAAAACAGTATATTTCTTTATTGCCAATTAACTTGGTTTCATTAATAGAGTGCTTCCTCCAAATTAAAATTCTCATATGTAGGCTACAGTTTTTTTTTTCCTTTTTCTGTCATGATATATTTTTCATGTAGACCTAACCAAAATTATTATTTATTCTGTCGCTCAGAGGCATTTATTGGATCTCAATTTCTCTTCTTTTCTTCTGAAGTTATAGATGTATTTTAGAATCATAGAATGTTAAAGATAGAAGACTCACATCTTAAAAGCCCTTATAAAATAATCTCTTTTATTTTTTAAGATAAAAATTAACACCCCCATCATTTTATGAAGTTCAGATTTACAGTTTGTATTAGAACCAGGAGTATAGTTTCTTGACTTAAATTCAAATGCTTTTTCTGCTTAGTCCTTCTGTGTTACCAAAACTATTACATTTTTTTTACTATATCAAAATAGTTTTCCTTTGCACTTAAAAATTAGCAAAAATTAAATAGATAAAAATCTCTTCTTCAGTTTTACTCTAAAGAATAAAACAGCTGCAAAATACATTAAGTATACTGAATATATTTTTTAAAATTTAATACAGGATAATTTCTGAACACTCTCAGTTTTTCTCTTCTTTCTCTATAATTGTTTATTTCTCCTGTTATCTCTACTTAAGTATTGCTTTTGAATAATCCTAAGGGATTGTAGGAAACTGAATTAGACTGCAACATCCAATTATTTTTATCTGTTTGAGCTCTTCCAATCCCAGAGGTCGTTTTAAACCTATTTACTGTTTAAAATAAAATGACTTGACTTTCTCAATGCAAAGTAATTGTTGGGTTTAATTATACAAGCAATTTGCGTCATTTCATCTTGGTAATCTATCTTGAGAACAAAAGCGCATGATGTGTTATATGGAGTAAGAGAGAACCTAGGGTAACTGTCTTGTCATTTCAGTCTATAATAACTGTTTAGAATAACTTCTGTATGTGAAAAAAAAATGGCAGAGAGGCAGCAGACATATGAAATATAAATAGTTGATATAGTTCTTGCTCTCAGAGAACTTCCTGGGAGAGTTCATGGTTGGTCCAGAGCTCTTTAGGGCCTCTCTGTAATAAGTAAATGCCAGTAAATAAAATGGAATACTATTACTCTAACCTTGAAAATATTTTGTCTGTAGACTCTACTGTGTTGACTAAAGAAAACCAAAAAGAGAAACTCAAGCTTTTTAATTTTTAATGTGATGCTAGTATCACAATTCACGTACATATTCATAGTTTCCTGTTCTCTAAAAAGTGTGTTTATGATGGGCAATATGCATTTATCTTAGGGAGAGATTCTTTTTTTCCAGGAGAAATGTGTGATAATGGCCCATTGCTTTTTATGATGTTATTTGCTTTTATTTTCATCGTACTGTTTTGATTCTCTTATCATAATCTCTTGTTTTATATATCCCTTTTAGTTTTCAGTCCCAGCTCAGTAATAGGAAATATATTTTCCTTCATCGGCCTTTAGCTAGTAAGGTTTTTACTTAAATAGATTAAAAATCAAAAAAATGTTTTCTCCTCATATCTTCAATAAGGAGGAGGAACATTTTGATTTAGTTTTCAGCTCTTTACAATAGCTCTTTAATTATGAGGTATTTTTTCAATTTTATCTGGCTAGTCACAGGGAATGAGGAAGAAAAACAATGTATGGGAAACAAAAATGCTTTTATTAGGACATTTTTTGTGTAAAAAGCTTTGATGAATTTTAGAATTGTATTTTTGAGAAAGAAACATGTGGTATGAACGAGTTAAGTGTCACAAATTGCAACAAGTGATCTTTAGGTTTTTAAACTATTTTTTAGGTGAGAAGAACTGACAAATCCACCTTCTGAAAATAAAATGCAAACATTCTCGCTTGTAAATGCAAATTCTGCTTTAGGTCTGTACATTATGTGCTTTCAGTCTGCAGAATGAGTATAAAGGAAGTCTGTTTCTTTCTCAGCCTTCTGTGAGGCTTGTACTTAACTAAATCATTTATTTTTGTTGGATTCTTCTGTGTTTGTATGTATATGTGTGTTTACCTCACCTTGTTTCAGAATATATTTAAAGTGGGGATATTCAGAGTAAACTTTTGACATGATGGTTTACATGCTTAACGTTTTCTGCTGTGTTTAGTTGTTCTTAAGTGGATTGCTCAAGGCATTTAGCATGCTGACTGTGAAAGAGATGGTTTTTAACTGTGTGAGTTTTTAACTTTCACATCTTTCAAGTGTGGAAGCATTAACACTCCAGTAGTGTTAAGCTTTTTATACCACCTGCTTCCCCTGTTTTGAGTTCTGGTGATTTTCCTATGATTGCTTCCATTGGCACTCTTGAAAATCAATGAGATAATCCTACAAATATGAATATGACCATATAACTGGATTAGTCATTAACCTATGAAATCCAAAAAGAATATGAACTTCTAAATTTTTAAGATAACTCTCTTTATTTCATTTCATTTTTCCGTTTTCAGAAAGGATACAACCAGGAGACCAATGCCAGGTTTTCAGAGTTTGACAGTCTGAAAAGGCAAAATATAGATTTGAGAGATTGTAGAAGTATACTTTGAAGATTATATGTCAACAAGATAAGGAAATCATCAGTGTTTGGCTGTGTATCAAAAATAATGAATATATAAAATTTATGAGCAAAAAAATATAATTTTTCCTGCTAAAAATTTATTTCTCATTTTAAAAAACAGCAGTTTTTTAAAAATTTTATTTTTCTACCCTTTATACTTGATATAAACTCTACATTATGCACTACAGTTATGGATCTTAATTTGCTAGGCATTAGTCTGTACACTACAAAGGCCAGCATCCAGTTCAGCTGCATTAAGTAGGTAATATATTTTGTTTAAAGTTTCAATTAAACCCAGGGCCAGAAGAAATACAGCCCCTACGGGGAGTTTGAACACTTTAATGTCAATAGTAGGATTGCCTAAGGATCATATGTAGGTCTAAATGTCGCTTTCTTTCCTGGAAATATGATATGAGACAGTTGATTATATTTCATTGCTGTTAAAACCACAAGAGCCCACCTGTTACATTAATCCATTCTCCTGCCAGTTTTGTGGTGAAGAAAAAGATCAAAGCTTAAAAACTTTGTATTTAAATTGAATTATAAGGGAATGAATATACTCAAATTAATATCTAATTATATCCTTCTTTTTCTCTGATTCTCAAATAGTTTCAGTATGTTCTTCTCAAAAAAAATTTGTTTTCATCCTGGGCACAGTGGCCATGCCTGTAATCCCAGCTCCTTGGGAGTCCAAGGTGAGAGGATTGCTTGAGCCCGGGAGTTCAAGACTAGCCTGGTCAACATGGTGAGACTCCATCTCTACACACCCACACCCAAATATACACACCTGTTTTCTGAGACTTTAATAGAAATAAATGAAAAAAGTATGTATTGTAATCTTTAATTGGGGCAATACATGTGGAGTAAAACTTTCACTCAGTAGTAAATACAAGTTGGATTTTAATTTAGAAAATTGAAGTAATTTTATGTTACACCTGGGAAAGTCATTAACTGGATTTCAAAATCTAGCATTCTAAAAGATACTGACAGTGACCTCAGTAAGATGAAATAGACATAGTCATGTGGAAGAAGATAATTCTGTGTGAAGGATACAATCTTGAAAGTCAATGTCAAGAACATGAGAAGTTATTCTTGTACATCTTTAGAATAGGCAACTGTAGGAGTAGAAAGGTGTGATAACTTTCCTCAGTCATCATAAGGGTCATGGCCAAGACTCCTGTAACAAGTCAGGTTAACTTGACAAAAGCATAACAAATTTATTTAATGAAAGTTTTATATGACAGAGGAGCTTTCAGAAATGAAGATCAAAGACCTAGAGAAAACCACCTATTTCATGCATAGGTTTGACAAAGCATGGACAGCCTTATAGAAACGTGATTGAACGAAAGGGTGTGATCTAGTGGTAATGGACCAAGTGGGGAACCCCAGCAAGATCTATCTGTTCAGATTCTTCTTGGCCTCTCTGTGTAGCATTCGTTCCCTCAAGGTATGGGGCAGCACCCCTTTGGAATGAGGGTCTTCATTCCAAAGGGAAAGGGGAGAGGGCGAAAGTGACTTTTCTTCGTTTTAAGCCCTGCTGTGGGGGAGAAGAGTTCTAATTTCTGTGATTCACTTTGGGGAAGAGTGTCTATGACGGATATCCATGACTTGTTTCAGGAGAGGCAAAGAACTGGGAGATAGGAGGACAGGAGAAGTTCAGAAAGACTTTGTTTCTGTGATAGATATTAGAAGGCTTTGTCCGCCTAGGATCTTTTAGTTCAAAGCATTTCTCATGCAAAGGTGCCATACTTTGGGGTATTGTGTTCAGAGCCTTAACACATGAAATGTAAATTAAGTTTAAAATTAAATACATTACTAATTGTATGTATTTTGCTGTGTAGTCAAGTCTGATTTTCCTAATAAGTAAGGGAAAGTTGTTTTCTATATAAAAATCTCATTTAACTCTTCCACTGAGCTGTCATTTAGTTTTAATTTTATCTACGCTGTTAGAACCCATCACCATATTCACTTGATCCAGCCAAAAGGCTGAGAAGCAATAACTGCTGCCATATTCAAATTAAATAAAGAATGAAAATAGAACATGCAGAGTTTTATTCCAGAATGCATCATTTTTGCCAACATGTTAATTATGGAAATGGGATTTTTGTGGATTATTATAGAATCTTATCGTCAAGTATTCATTAAAAGTTGGATGAATTTTTCAATATGTGGTATGCCTTAGTAATTAACATTAATATAACAATTTATAATATAAATGAATTATTCATTACCTATTATGGGGATATATTGCTTGACTCAGGAATACACATGAAATATATTCCTAAAAAGATCTGCGTGGAGTTGAGAAGCCTTGCGTTATACTCTTTTGACTCAGGATAGTGCTTTTTCATTTATCGTTTTCCTGTAACTATTATACTCCTGTTTTTCTGAATACTGTTTTCATTAATTCTTTCCAGGCTGGTATAGTATTCACTCATTTTTTTTTTTTCTTTATGGTATAAAACTTTCTTTGTTAAAAAATAATAATACAATTTAGCACTTCTTTGCATGTTTCTAGTTTTCACTAATTATCTCAGTTTTATTTAGCCGTTTTATTTACTCCATTTTAATTCTCCTGAAGACAGTATTATATTTTTGGGGAAAAGATCCTCACCTCTCCCAGCATACCCATGAAGATGCACACACGCATACCCCACACGTGCTTGTGTGCACACACACACACACACAGTATCACTCTGTACTATCTGAAAATTCTGAGCACTTAATGGAATTGGCTTTGACATTTGTGGATTGATTATTCTAGTGATTTTATTTCCTTGAAAATAAAAAGGAGATTGATTAGCCGAGAGAACTTCTGGATCCATAGTTGCAAAGAGAGAAATATTTACACAGGCTTCTGGCTTTTATTCAAGTTAAAGTTTGATGGAACATCAGATGTTTCCTGTATATGATCTTATAATAGAAATTAGGAACTTTTTAAACTTTCACTGAAGTTTAACCTACTTCTTAACAATCAGTGTTATTCCTTAATGAAACACATATTTTTTCCCTGTATTTCCTGTGTTTGCTTTAAAACTACACTTTCAGACTTCAAGAGTTTCTCCTTAAGTTTAATGCTGTAGGACTTGAAGAGTTGTATATTGAACCTTTTTATAATGTTTCTCAAATTAAGACTTAGATAATATTAAATTTTACTTTCATTACTGCTGTATAGTAGTCATTAAAGGATTTCCAATCAGAAGCAATATCTCTGGGGCAACTAGTTATTTTTATAAGAATAAGATGACAATATTAGGATGGAGATACAAAGTTACAAAATTTGACTTCTAAAAGTTATATCAAGTTTGTGGCATAAATACACTTTTAAAAGGCAGACTCTAATGTTTCTTGTGTTTCTAATGCTTTTAAACACTGTGAAGTAAAAATGATCATTCAGATAACAGCAAGTTAACTCGTAATATAATCACCCTTATGTCATATGGCTTCATCAGACTACAGGTTCTTGAAAAATGAATTATTTGGAAATTTCTCTTTAAGGACATACTTAGTAAAAATGTAACATCTAAATTCAAGTAGATACATAATATGATCAACTGTTTTTCAGCTATTTATCGAGGACTCTCTGGAGCCAACGCTTTCTAGACTTAGGTTGGAAGACAGAAAAACATGTAAAAGATTGTGTGTCCGGTTCCATGCATCTCATAATCTAGTTTTGTAGCAGAAGGATTATAATTGCTTATGTAGGTTTCATAAGTACATAAAAAGTGGGGGAGGGAGTTTGAATAAATCAATAATTGAATACTATTCTTGAATGGGGAAACTCAATTTTGTAAAAATTCTGTTTTTCTCAAATTTACAGATTTTAATTTAATAGTAAACATTCTAAAAAGAATTTTATCAAAAATTTGACAAAATGATTATGAAACAGTAAAATATAGCCAAGCAGGTCTAAAGAAGAATAAAGGACAAGACTTTGTTCTACTAGATACCCAAATAGTAGATGATGTGATTAGAGCAATATTGTACCCATATAAGAAAAGAAAACCAGAACAATAGGACAAAGTGGAGACCCTGGAAATAATAACAAACTATTTAAGGTTGTAGTAGATAATAAATGTACAACTAAATATTGGTCAGGGAAGGAGGACATTTTTATAATGTTTGATCTAGACAACTGAGTAAATGTTTGGAAAAGAATAAAGTCAGATATTGTCTCATGCCACATAGCAAAGTGTATTACAAATGGAATACACCATTAATTTTAATAATGAAACTATATAATTAGAAAATGATACATATCTCCATGATATAGAGAGGAATGTTTTGTGTATAAAAAATAGTTTAATAATATTTTATATAAAAGATAGTCCCAAGAATTCTCCTGCTATACATTTATTCTGAGGTTGTAATAAGAGATGTGTTTTAAAAAGATAATTAAGGCTGGGTGCAATGGCTTACACCTGTAGTCCTAGCACTTTGGGAGGCTGAGGCGGGTGGATCACGAGGTCAGAAGATTAAGACCATACCAGCCAACATGGTGAACCCCGTCTCTACTAAAAATACAAAAATTGACGAGAGATCCAAGATGGCTGATTAGAAGCAGCTCAGGAATGTGGCTCCCAGTGAAAGCACAGAGGACGAGTGGACACTGCATCTTCCGACGAATTTTTGTTGCCCAGAGACCGGGAGATTCCCGGCAGAGGAGCCACATGGGTCTCCAGCATGACTCTTTTGGCCGGCGCGGCTGTTTTGCCGGTGCCCCAGCGCGGTGCTTCCCGGTGCAGAGTATACAGATGGACGGGCTCAGCTGGTCCCATCCCCACAAAGAAAACAGCAATTGGAAGCGCTGAGGACTGAGAGTTTCACAGCAAGCACAATGAACCCAGGAAGGTCCGGCTCCATGGAGAACGGGAATCCGCCAAAGGAAAACTAAGAAACAGAAAAACTTCATCACCAGGCAGAGAGAGATCCAAGATGGCCACGTAGCAGCAGCTCAGGATTGTAGCTCCCAGTGAAAGCGCAGAGAGCGAGTGGATGCTGCAATTGCAGACAAATTTTTGATGCCCACAAACTGGGAGATTCCCTGCAAAGGAGCCACATGGGTCGCCAGGGTGACTCTTTTGGCCGGCGCAGCGCTTCTCGGTGCAGAGTATACGGGATTGGGTGCCCTTTTAGTCGGGCTCTGCTGGTCCCATCCCCACAAGGAGAAGAGCAAATGGAAGCGCTGAGGACTGAGAGCAAGCATGGGTGAACCTGGGAAGCACGGCAAGGACAGCAGAACCTGGGAAGGCTCTGTGGGGAAGGGGCATCCTCCGAAGGAAAACTAAGAAACAGAAAAAACTTCATCACCAACAAGCTGGACGTCCACTCAGAAACCCAATCTGAAAGTCGGCAATTACAAAGATGACAGGTGGATAAATCCACAAAAATGGGAAGAAACCAGTGCAAAAAGACTGAGAACACCCGAAATCAGAATGCCTCTCCTCCTACAGGGGATCGCAGCTCCTCATCAGCAAGAGAACAAGGCCTGACGGAGGATGAGTGTGATGAACTCACAGAATCAGGCTTCAGAAGGTGGATAATAAGAAACTTCTGTGAACTAAAAGAACACGTTCTAACCCAATGCAAAGAAACTAAGCACCTTGAAAGAAGATTTAATGAAATGCTAACGAGAATAGACAACTTAGAGAATAATATAAGTGAATTGATGGAGCTGAAAAACACAACACGAGAACTTCGCGAAGCATGCACAAGTTTCAACAGCCGAATTGACCAAGCAGAAGAAAGGATATCAGAGGTCGAAGATTAACTCAATGAAATAAAACGAGAAGGCAAGATGACAGGAAAAAGGGTAAAAAGGAATGAACAAAGTCTCCAAGAAATATGGGACTATGTGAAAAGACCTAATCTACGTTTGATAGGTGTACCTGAATGTGACGAAGAGAATGAATGCAAGCTGGAAAATACTCTTCAGGATATTATCCAGGAAAACTTCCCCAACCTAGCAAGGCAGGCTAATATTCAAGTCCAGAAAATACAGAGAACACCACAAAGATACTCCTCAAGAAGAGCAACCCCAAGGCACATAATCGTCAGATTCACCAGGGTTGAAATGAAGGAGAAAATGCTAAGGGCAGCCGGAGAGAAGAGTCAGGTTACCCACAAAGGGAAGCCCATCAGACTCACAGCAGATCTCTCAGCAGAAACCCCACAAGCCAGAAGAGAGTGGGGGCCAACATTCAACATCCTTAAAGAAAAGAACTTTCAACCTAGAATTTCATATCTGGCCAAACTAAGCTTCATAAGTGAAGGAAAAAGAAAATTTTCTGCAAACAAACAAGTACTCAGAGATGACATCACCACCAGGCCTGCTTTACAAAAGCTTCTGAAAGAAGCACTACACATGGACGGGAACAACCAGTATCAGCCATTCCAAAAACATACCAAAAGGTAAAGAACATCACCATAATGAAGAATCTATATCAACTAATGGGCAAAACAGCCAGATAGCATTACCAGAAGCTGTGATTTTTGTCTCTGATAAAACAGACTTTAAAACAACAAAGACCATAAGAAACAAAGAGGGACATTACATGGTGGTGAAAGGATCAATGCAACAAGAAGAGCTAACGATCCTAAATATATACGCACCCATTACAGGAGCACCCAGATACATAGGACAAGTTCTTAATGACTTACAAAGAGACTTAAACTCCCACGCAATAATAGTGGGAGACTTTAACATTACACTGTCAATATTAGACAGATCAATGAGATAGAAAATTAACAAAGGTATCCAGGACTTGAACTCAGACCTGGAACAACTAGACTTAACAAATATTTACAGAACTCTCCTCCCCAAATCCATAAAACATACATTTTTCTCAGTATCACATTATACCTACTTTAAAAATGACCACATAATTGGAAGTAAATCACTCCTCAGCAATTGCATAGCATTTCACAGGTTTAAATAAAATATTGGTTGGCTGCTTATTTGTTATTTTCATCCCCTATTCCTTCCTGTCTCCATTGTTAAACACAATTATTGGCATAAAAGAGGTTTTTAATACCCATTTTTAGACTGTATTCTAGCCTGGGCAATAAAACAA
>PVKP010038985.1:0-20482 GCA_004027715.1 Plecturocebus donacophilus
AGCGGTTTTCATGGTTGTCAATGACATGTATGTGTGTGTGTGTGTGTGTGTGTGTGTGTGTCATGTGTGAATGTGAGTGGGTGTATGCCAGTATGTGTAGTATGTGTGTGGGTGCATGAGTGTATGTCATGTGATATGTGTGGTATGTATTCATGTAAGTATGTATGTGTGTGTGGTATGTGTGGCATGTGTACATGTGAGTGTGTGTATGCCAGTATGTGTAGTGTGTGTGTGTTGTGTATGTGAGTGTATGTCATGTGGTATGTGTGGCATGTCTGCATGTAAGTGTATGTATGTCAGAGAGTGCGAGTGGCATGTGTGCATGTGAGTGTCTGTCAGTATGTATGGCATGTATGTGTGTGGCTGTATGTCATGTGGTGTGTGTGGTGTATGTGTGTGGTATGTATTCATGTAAGTGTACGTATGTTAGTGTGTGTGGTGTGTGGTACATGTGCATGTGTGTGTATGCCAGTATGTGTAGTGTGTGCGTATGTGAGTGTATGTCATGTGGTATGTGTGAGTGTATGTCATGTGTTGTGTATGGTGTATGTGTGTGGCATGCATGTATATCAGTGTGGTATGTGTGCATGGTGTGGGGGACATATGAGCATGTGAGTGTATGTCAGTGTGTGTGTGTACATGTATGTGTGTAAGAGAGTATGTGTGTGTCCTGTTAGGAGTTTCTAGGGCCAGGCCACTGAATACCTCCACATACACAGGAAAGTCACACACAACATGGAACTGCCCATGTTGCCAGCACTCTCCTCCCGCCCCTTCAACACTAGATCATGTACATCTGTAGCAGTTGTCTCTGGGAATCCAATTCTTCCTGTTAGAATAAGAGCACTTGGGTTTTCCTCAGAGGAGCCATCCATCATGGGCATGGGACCAAGGTCACAACCTCTGTGTGCCTAGACATGGTGACTCGTTTGCAGATCGGCATGTAACATGACCCCTCTCAGGGATTTTGGAGAAGGAGAACTCTTCCCCTCTAGGGTACTAAGCTACTGTCACTGGGGTGGTGTGCAATGTGCGGTGCTAGGTATGCCGTGGAGCCAATCTAAACCAGAGTACTCCAAGTGCAGTAAGACTGACAGCAAGAGTGAGAGGTGCTCCTGTCAGTTTTTGGACACCTTGATGTTGCTGGGCCTGAAGGAAGTTTCTACTGGAGTTTTCAGTTCTGGGCGCCAATAACATTTTTTCTTTTCTTTTTTTTTTTGGTTCCTGCTTGTCACTTGCAATTAAGAGTTCTGAATAATACAAATTATTGCACAAACTCAAAACTCAGTTTATAGATGCAAAATAAGTAAAATACAATATTTTTTAATTACAAGTTTATAACATGCTTGTTAATATGTATTCAGATGTCATTCTGCTCAGTCTAGTCAAGCTACAAATATGCACAAATAGCATATTTCTATTCACAATGCCAGTCTTTCCTTCCTAAGTGTCTCTCCTCTCCAATAAATGTCCCCTTATCCATAGCCTGGGATAAAGAAAGTGGATTGTTCTAATGGCTGAGAAATACCTTCCCAGTGACATTGCATATATATAGAACCAGTGGTAAAGTCTGTAGGGAGATCTGTATTGGCATGGAAAGAGTAACTGGGGACTCTCCACTGGGACTCCCATCGTGTTTTCTCACCATATTTGTAAAGACCTGGTCACTCTTCATTTGTTATTATCAAGGCCTGTGTGAGTTCGCTACCTTGCAATATCAGAAATTGAGAAAGAAGGTCCCTGCCCTGTTTCCCTCAGGGATGAAGTTGCAGATCGCTTGGAGAGAACAGAGAGTAGAGAAAAGAGGAAGTCCCTGCTCCTGACAGGACGGCACCCCAGGGCAAGTGACCAAAGCCAGCAGAAGCAACAAGGAAAGTCAGCTGTGCCAAGAATTGCATTGCAGATTCGTTTCACGCATTTGACCTGTGAGAGGAGGTGTTTCATGTTTTGATGTTACAGAAATTTGGCCAGACTGGGCACCACTGTCCCTTGCTCCACAGATATGGAATGCCTACTACTTGTCAGGCACTGTCCCGAAAATGAGGGACAACACTGGATGTGACGAGGAACCTATTTTGAGGACTTTTGTTCAGAAGAGGAGCAACAAATGGCACGCAAGTGATAGGGCTTGGATGGGGTTTGTTTCCTCCAAATGTCATGTGGAAATGTGATTCCTAGTGTTGGAGGTGGGGTCTGGTGGGAGGTCACTAAGTCCTGGAGGTGGACTTCCCATCCCCTTGGTGATAAGTTCGTTCTCACTCAGTTCACAGGAGACCTGGTTGTTTAAAAGAGTCTGGAACCTCCTCTTCTCTCTCTTGTTCCTGCTTTCCCCATGTGGTATGCATGCTCCTGCTTCCCCTTCTGCCATGGTTGCAAGCTTCCTGAGACCCTCACCACAAGCTGAGCAGATGGTGGTGCCATGCTTGTGCAGCATGCAGAACTGTGAGCCAATTAAACCTCTTTTCTTTATAAACAGCAAGCAAGTGAACAAAGGAACAGCAGAGTTTCAGAGAAAACAGAGAGGCTGGGTGTGGGGAGGGGGCAAATTCAGAGTAAGTGGTCAAAAGCCCCCTTCTGGGCACATCCTTCCTGAACTACAACTTGAATGACAAGAAGAGACCAGCCAGGCCCTGTTGATACCTGTGGGCAGAATACTCTGCTGGGAGAGAGTATGTAAAAAATCTCCAATTGGGAGCAAGGAGCAAACGGGACTCTGAGCAGGCTGTTGGGAACAGGGCTGTCCCCTTGACCTTCTGTGAGTGCCTACTGCACCTGTTCCCCTTGCCTGGCAAGTCCTCTCCCCACTTTCATTTTTTACCAATCTAAAGGACAACTTGTCACTTTCCAGGAGATCAATTCCCTGAACTGTGACGGGTCAGGTCCCCTGAAATTCCCTGTACAGCTCCCACTCCTGTTGTTCATTTCCAGTGGGTCTCACAATTATAACCAGATTATTATTTACATGATTACTTGAGCTCTTCCCTAAGACCACAGGCCCATGAGCACAGACATACTGGTACTACTGCTCACTATTCCACCCTGAGCACCCCCTCTGCACCAGGTCTGCTCCATAGCAATGCCCAGTCCATCCCCTTTGAATGAATTAGTGAATGAATGCCCACTGACAGATGCAGCCCCATCTCATCCAGGAGACAAAAATTATTGGCTGCCATGACCTCGGGTGTGAAGATTGCAGAACCATGGTTGGGCATGCTGCCACAACATTCCCTGAGTATCTCATGTCACCTGTTCTTTGAGCCCTAAGTTGACTTAGAGTGTGGAATCAGCTCAAGCTTTTCCCCCACTTCAGTTTGGCAAATGCCTCTCCTGGTTCACACCTGCTCGTGGGTCGGCTCCTTGGTGCCTGTGGAGTTGGCTGCCTCCCTCCTCTCAGTGGGGATTGCCAATGATTTACTGGTAACCTGAGGAGATGACACCACATCTCCAGGATGCCAGGAAAGGAGCAAGAAGCTTCTGTCTTCCTCACTTCTGATGAAGATATGCACATGCTGATATGGGTGGCCACTGTAAAGTGTTCCAAGTATGATGGGGACAATGATAGCTACACCTGTGCACTGTGTATGCCCAGCCCTGAGATGACTATTTTCCATGCAGTACCTCATTTATTCCTTGAAACAACCCTATGAGCAGACTGGTATCATTCTCGTCATTTTCCATAGGAGAAAACTAAGGAACAGAAGGGCTAAATAACTTACCCAAGATCACACAGCAAGAAAGTGGCAGAGCTTGGGTTCCATGTGGTCCCATTGCTAATCATGGCTACTTTCATGCCTGATTTTTTGCCTCACTGGTGATGACCTGAGCCCACTCCATTCACTAACACCTGTTCTTCCACGCCTTGCACGGGCAATGGCTGCTCCTGCTTACAGTCAGGCTGGAGGCTTCCAGAGGGAAGGATTCCTTCTTATAACTATGGTAAAGCCCCCAGTGGTTGTTTTCCTGGCCCTCTTGTACTTGAAACATTTAGGCCCTCAGCACTCACACCTGGCCACTGCTCTGCCCCTACGTCTGGGCTACTTCAGGTCTATGGGACCAGTTGCAGTTAGCGCTAGACAACAATGACACGAAAATGAACCAAATGCTCTAAGAATCAGAAGCAGGGAATCCACAGACGACTTCAAAGTGATGTGCAGCAAGGACAGGAGCTCCTAAAGCCACTGTGGATGGTTAGTCCCCTATTAAGTTGCTTCCTTGGCTGGCTTTATTATTTCATCTGCTCTATTAGTGAACAGCAGGTGTTTTGCAAAAACAGCATTGTGCAGCCTCACCAAGCTCCTAGAGAAGGCTTTCTAAAGGCCGCTTCATGTCTCCCCACAAAACGACATGGACAGCAAGTCGGGGGGACGCCCCAGTCTCCTGAGGAAGCAGCAGTCGTACCCAGGATAATGCCTTCCTCTCTTTTTTGTCCTCAACATGCACGTCAGAAACAGAAATTGATCAGGAAGATGAAACCACATGAAAACCACTTCCTATGTGGGTCTTAAAATTCAATAAAAATAATATCTCAGAAAAAAAGCCAGAACACACTTTCTATTCAGATGGAAAAATGCATGTTTTCCTCCCCACCTTCAACTACAAGCTGAGGTCATGTTACTTCAGTAGCACATCATGGGCCCAGATGCAAATGGACAGTATCTGAAATGCAGTCCTGAGTAGAAGAAATGTAGTTTCATCAATAAGTCATTTTTAAGGCTTGATTTCCATTTGTATTTAAACAGACTACCAAAAAATAAATACTTGTGTATTTTGTGGAACATTTGTTGGAAATATGTGTACAAAGTGTCTATCTTGTGCCAACTCTGACTTTAGTCCCTGGAAGGCTACCTTTGATTTGTGTCTCTTGATATGGTTTGGCTGTGTTGCTACCAAAATCTCATCTTTAGTTGTAGTTCCCATAATCCCCACGTATTGTGGGAGGAACCACATGGGAGGTAATTGAATCATGGGGGCAGTTACCCCCATGCTGTTCTTGTGATAGTGAGTTCTCGTGAGATCTAATGGTCTTATAAGGGGCTTTTCCCCCTTTGCTCAACACTTCTCTCTCCTGCCGCCATGTGAAGAAGGATGTGTTTGCTTTCCCTTCTGCCATGATTCTAAGTTTCCTGAGGCCTCCCCAGCCATGTGAAACTGTGAGTCAATTAAACCCCTTTTCTTCATAAATTACCCAGTCTCAGGCATTTCTTCATAGCAGTGTGAGAATGGACCTCTCCACTCTGAATTGAATTTATTTGGTTTGGTTTGGTTTTTGACTATCTGATCTATCACAGATCAAAACTTATTTCCCAGTACCTTCTTTATAATACCTTTTAAAATTTTTATCTGGAAGTAGAAGGCCCCAACCTCCTTCTGTTAACTCTGCCATCCCATGGTCAGCATGTTTAGAAATAAAAAATATAGCTGCTAGAGCTGCTGGAGCTCCAGGCCACAGCACAGGGATCCAGTCACTAGCCATCATCTACTGTGTCTGAAAGCAACTGGTTGCTTCACTCATCCAACGAACACACTGCTGTACACTAGTCCCTGCATGGAATGCTGTCTTATGACAATTTCCCCAGCCTTCAGCCTTCCTTGCACTTATAAAAGATACTGATATGCACCAAATCACACCAGTGGATTCAGTGACACACAATGACCAGGCAGCACCAGTTGTGTCTGTCCAGGGAAGTGATCTTCAGCGCTAGTAGAATATAAAACTCAACTTGGAAAGCTTTCTTTTCTTTTTTTCCCAGTAAGGCACTTTACTTCTACAGAAGGTGCAGCACATGGTTGGAGCAATGATGGCTGCCACACACTTGGACAAGGGGGAGGGGGTACTTATGTTTGACGGGGTCGTCCCTAGTGCTCTGTTGTCCCCTATTGGCTAGGGTTAGACCGCACAAGCGAGACTAATCCCCACTGACTATTTTAAAAAGAGCAGGGGGTTCGAGCTGGAGTGGGAGGGTGGGTGTTTTGGCAGGAAGGACAGTTATAGGTGACTGTTACAGTGAACCCCAAGTTTCTCATCCAAGAATCAGTATGTCCATATGTTCAGCTCTCTTAGTTAATTCTCTAAACTTTAACTTCCTTGTTCTAACCAGTAGTTCACATCTGTTCCTCCTCACCCTGGCTCCGTCCTGACTTATCCTGGTCACCCGATCACCCCTGGAAAGCTTTTCAAAATATGAATGCTGGAGCCCAAGCCAAGACCAATTAAAGCAAATCTCTAAGGGCACTGGTATTTGTAAAAATCCACCCAAGGGGTTGTAACGAACAACAAGGGCTAAGAATCTGCAGCCTCCTCACTGAAAATACCACCCTTAGAACAGCAGATCCAGCAGCACCTGGGAGCTCATTAGAAATGCAGAATCCTAGGCTCCACACCAAGCTACTGAATCAGAATCTGCTTTATTTAACACGATTCCCAGGTGATTCAGGTGCACTAAACTGTTTAAGTACTATTCTGGGAGATTAGAAGATAAAACTTTATCTGTTTAATTAATAGATTGTATTACAGTGAGCTGCATGTCATATCATTTTCAAAAACTAACGACTGTGTAACAGCTTTCCTGGAAGATGAGATCACTCCAGACCACCCAGAGATGCCAAAGGACTCCACTCCCTTTCTGGAGTATAATCCAGTTGAAATATAGTGACTGGGGAAAAATAGAGAAAAGATACAGAAACTCGGGCTAAAATGAAGCTCTGTAGTGAAAAGATTGTATTCAGTTCAGGAAGCAGTTACCTCACTACCAAACACATACACCAGATTATAAATTCCTTGAGTGCAGGGACTGTAGTTCTCTTCCTCATAGCTATATTCACAAAGCCAAGCTCAAGGTCTGCACAATGTAGGTGGTCACTAAATATTTCTTATATCATTTAGTCATTTATTTCCAGACACTACTCATTTATTTTCAGTGTCTTATCGGTATGATCTGTTCAAATTATTTACCCTGAGATACAAAATACTTAGCAACTAAGAGATCACTGATGAATAATTATGTGATCAACAGACATAGGAAAAGCTCCTTATATCTAGGAGAAATGTGGATTGCTCTCTACACTTCCACAATCCATATGCCCAAGTAGTTATTAGTACATGGATGCCCTCAACA
Organism: Plecturocebus donacophilus; assembly: GCA_004027715.1. Classification (NCBI taxonomy): domain Eukaryota; kingdom Metazoa; phylum Chordata; class Mammalia; order Primates; family Pitheciidae; genus Plecturocebus; species Plecturocebus donacophilus. The sequence continues at coordinate 7,116 of PVKP010038985.1, forward strand.
TGCACTCATTAAACAAATAGTCATGGAGTTCCTGCTATATGATAGCTACTATTCTAAAAATTAACAGAATAGACCAAAATCTCTGCTTTCTTGCAGCTTATATACTAGTTGTCTATCATTTAGGCACCAAAGTATTAAAGAATATAAAGGCTGATAAAATTACTATCATTCTATTTTCCCAGATGTTTTAATAATTTTCAAGCCTATGGTATACTTGGCTTTCATTTTCTAAGGCTTGACTTTTTTCAACATATAGCTATAATTAAAAAAAAATCCAAATTCAATACCATCAAACACATCCTTTTAAAAAATGTCAGGACAAAATGATTATAATTATGATATTGAAAGCTGTTTATAAAATACAATGTCACAATATAGTAGCATTTCCAGTTAATTTACCTAGGTCTTTACTTACAAATGAAATCAATTTTCCCTCACAGCTATTTTAAGAGAATCGGTGCCATATTTTTTTAAGTTATTCGTGGCAAAGCACACCTAACACAAAACTATCTTACCCATTTTTAGAGGACAATTCAGTAGTGCTAACTTGGTACTTATTAAACTTCTCAATTTCTCTTTCCTTCCAGCCCCAGACAACCACCATTCTAACTTTCTACATCTATAAATTTGACTAGTTTTGATACCTCATATAAGTGGAATCATACAGTTTTCAACTTTTTGTGACACGCTTATTTCCCTTAGCATAATATCCTCAAGATTTGTTCATGTTGTAGTATATGTCAGAATTTCCTTTCTTTTCATGACTGACAAATCCTCCAGGGAATGTATGTACCACATTTGCATTATTCATTCAGTGGGTGATGGATATTTGGGCTGTTCCTTTCTCTTGGCGATTGTGAATAATGCTACTATGAACACGGGTGTACAAATATTTCCCCATTAGTTAATGTTTTCAGGTTAGTTCTCAGTTGCTTTTACATAGGTGACTTAGCATTCCTAATCAGAACACAATCAACTCAAACAGAAGACAAGCCAAATGTATATCTGTCATGTAACTTGTACAAGAGAAAATAGTCTTCATTTAAAATATGCTATCAGATTATGAGAAAATGCATGCTAAGGTAAAGATACCTAAAAAGAACTTAAAAATGCCATTTTGCCATATGAAAGCCTGAGACAACTTAAAAAGACACCAGTCACATCCACATTCTAGTCATATACGTGAGCGTCCACAGTTTCTCCAAATTGTAGTGTTGGACTAGGTTTACTTTGCTGAAAAAAATGTAAAGATTCATTTTCCTCACTGCATGATTTTAGGAGAAAATTTATGCATGGTTTTAAAGAAAGGGATATTTAGAAAGAGATCAAAGAGAGCCAAAGACATGATCCAAAGTTTGAACATTGTAAAACTTATAAGGAGTTATTAAGTGAGTTTCTTCTAAGGAAGCAAAGGCTAAAAGAGTAGCCTGAAAATATAAAAAAAAGTCTCATACACTAACAGAAATGAAGAGGCCAGGTGCAGTGGCTCATGCCTATAATCCTAGCACTTTGGGAGGCTGAGGTGGGCGGATCATGAGGTCAGGAGTTCGAGACCAGCCTGGCCAACATAGTGAAAACCCCTCTCTTCTAAAAATACCAAAATTAGCTAGGCATGGTGGTGGGCACCTGTAGTCCCAGCTACTTAGGAGGCTGAGGAAGGAGAATCACTTGAACCTGGAGGCAGAGGCTGCCATGAGCTGAGATCGTACCACTGCACTCCAGCCTAGGCAACAGAGTGCGACTAGAGTCCATCTCCCTGAAAAAAAAAAAAAGGATGACTATGGGAAAAATGGAAAAACAGTTTAAGTTTATAAAGATGAATTAACATTAAACTACTTGGAAACTGTATGGAAATTGAATGACCACTGGAAGTAAGAAGAATATAAGCAGTTCTCCCAGAAACCATAGTCAGACATAAGACAGCAGTTCTCCAAGAAACCACAGTCAGACAAAAGTGTAGAAAGGTGCTGTATTAGTCATCTGAGGCTGCTGCAACTAAATACCACAGGCAGGGTGACTTAGACAACAGAAAGTTATTTTTTCACAGTTCTGGAGGCCGGAGTCTGAGATCAAGTTTCCAGCAACTGTGTTTCTGGTGAGGGCTCTCTTCCAAACTTGCAGACAGCCACCTTCTCACTGTGTCCTCACATAGCAAAGAGAGAAAGAGCAAGCTCTCTGGTATGCCTCCTTCTTCTTTTAAGGACACCAGTCCTGTTGGGTTAGGGACTACCCTGATGCCCTCATTTAATCTTCATTACTTCCTTAAGTGCCTCACTTCCAAATACAGTCACACTGGGGGGTTAGGGCTTCGACATATATAACTTTTAAAGAGGGACACAATATCAGTTCATATAAGGTTCATATAAAGTCAGTGATGAGTCTGACTGAGCATGAGTAAGATAAATCTGGAGATGAAACAGAAACAAGAAAACAGCTTGAGCAAAGGCCAGAATAGTATATTCAAGGCAGTCTTCAGAAAGACAATTGTAGCGAGCTTAAGTTGCTAATAGAACATCCCCCCCGACACACACCTACATCAAGAACAAAGTGCCTAAAAGGCTTTGATTATTAATGCTATTTAATTTCTGATTGAAAACAGAGTTTCTACACCTATTGATGGTACCAACATGCATTAAATTCCTTTAAAAACCTGTGTCAACCTTAATGACTGTCTTTCTCATTAAGTGTGACTGGCCCCACACCTGATCTGTCAGCCAACACATCAAAGCTTCCCCAAACAACTCACATCTGTCCTGTTTTTCTCTGTCCCCATGTCTACCACTCCAGTCTCTCTCCACCAGCCTCCTATGACTCATCCAATGGTATATATGCTCTCCACCCCACACTGTTCTCCACACAGCAAGAGTGGTCACATCAATCCTCAGCCAAGAATTCAACAGTTTGGCATTATCCCTGCATAAAAACACAAAGGCCTTGCCTTAGCCAAGAAGGCCCTTCATATGCAGGCTGGCCCTGCTCCATTCCTTCCCTGGCCACCTCCAGTCCTGGCCCCCTGTCCAAGCTTACTCGACTTAGGGTTCTTCCACTAACCACAGTTCCCTCCACCTGACCACCCACGCATGGCTGTTTCCCTCTTGTTCCATTTCTCCTTCCACTTCACACCTGGCCATTTGGAGGTGGCTGTGAAGGTGTCTTGTTTTATGGTAGTAAAGCTAAAAATGATACCCTTAAAAATACAAAAGACAGATTAGAATCCAATGAAACCCAGTGTATCTACATATTAGACTGTATAAAAATAGAAATTTCAGATTTATTCAAGACCTATAAATGGTGTTTGGTCCTGTGAAAATATCTAACTCATATTTACCTCTAAATTGTTGAACCAAGGCTCAAAACAACCCCAATTTTATGCAAATCACCTCTAGTGGCCTTACATGAGAAAGTCGTTTTTTCTAAATTATGTTCTATAGAATATCATGGGTAGTCTGGTGATATGATTTGGCCAAATGTGTCACTGTCCAAATGTCATGTGGAATTGTAATCCCTAATGCTGGAGGTCAGGCCTGGGGTGGTGATTGAATCGTGGGGGTGGATTTCTCACAAATGGCTTAGCACTATCCACGATATTTCTGTGGATGGTAAGTTCTTGTGAGACCTGGTTGTTTAAAAGTGTGTACCTCCTCCCTCACGCTCTCTTGCTCCTGTTTTTACCATGTGAACTTTCTGCTCCAGCTTTGACTTCCACCACGAGTAAAAGCTCCCTGAGGCCTCCCTAGAAGCAGATGCTGGCACCATGCTTCCTGTATAAAAAGAACCGTGAGCCAATTAAATCTCTTTCCTTATAAATTACCCAGCCTCAGGTATTTCTTTACAGTGATGTGAGAATGGACTAATATATCTGAAAAGAGAAAATAAAAATAAAACTTAACTAATTTAATTGGTTTTTAAAAATGGCCACCATCAGTTTGACATTCATGGTGCATGGAACTATGTTGCTATGGTTTAATGTATTATTTCCTCACATTTTTTGAACCAGAATCCACATGGTCTTTTCCCTCTCTTCCTAATCTATTCAATTTCTGATTGATAACATTAAATAATAGAGTCCTGTCCATGGACACAATTTGAGAAATGCTGGTCAAAAATATCTGATTTTATTAGCTGGGAAGGAATACACTCCATTTGAAGATGATTCCCTAATCTTACAGGATGATTTTATTTATGGTTCTAGTCTTTGGCCAGAATTTAGAGCTCATAACCAACAGGAAAACAACACTTCAGTTATTGTAGCTTTAATTTTAAAAAATATGACATTTGTAACCTGCCTATTCCTGGCTTGGTGATGTGCCAATTGCTTACATTTAAACATGTAATCTGAAGTTTCAAATAAAAAATATGATTTGTCATATAGGTGTTTTTCCTCAATGTTTTATTACAGAATATTCTAAACACACATGAAGGATACAATGAGTATAATAAACCTCCATGTACCATCACCAAGCTTCAGCAATTATCAACTCAGGCTACACCCTCATCCCCAGCAATAGATTGTTTTGAAGCAAATCTCAGGTATTATAATGGTATTTTTAAATTCAAGGACATGTGAAGAAAAACACAAAAAAAAGAAATATAATGGTATTTTTAAAAGCTGTCAGTTAATATTTGTTACTAACAGTAAAAATGCCATAACGTCCACCTCACCATACATAATACACACACACACACACACACACACACACACACACACACACGCACATTCATTGAAATGAATAATCCAAATTGCTTCTGCTGTTGGGCTGGCATCTCTGAGTCTATTTTGTGGCATTTCATGGGAAGGAGCATTGATGGATGCCTCACATGTGTTCGGTTACTATTGATAAGGACATGGTATAAAATATTTGTTCCAGACCACGGGGACTAATATGGTAGCACACTTTCATCTGTCAGATTGGCTTGATCCACACAAACCTGTCAACGAAACCAGGTCAGCAGGCTGCAGTAGAGAAGGAAAAAAATCAATAAATCTTTGAATTAATAATGCAGCCATCAGAGAGAATGATGGGTTCACACAGTGAAATGTATACTGGGGCCTATTTGCTTCTCCTTTCTTCTTCTAGTTATTCCTTCATTTCCATCCAAGGTATAGTCCCTCCTACAGGATCCCCACACCAATATCTTTGTTTCTGAGGCTCGGCTGAAATAACTGTCCTTAATTTATAGTTTCTGCCCCACCATAATTCTTCAGAAAGGGTTGGAGACTAAAGAAAAATAAGTCCAATTTAAATCACAAGAAAAAGTCCATTCTAAATTGCTGTGTTTCCTCTAGTTTTTAAATTTGGGTCATATATGATATTTATCAATAAACAAATCTTACCATAAAACTGCTTGTAATAATAACCTGATGTGTACAAATAATTTTACTGAACCTTCACATAGCTTCTGATCCTTGTCACCTTGAATATCCTTGCTGTTACACACAGAGTTTACAAAGTTTGACCCTCATGCTGCCTGCTCAATTTAACTAACCCTTCAAAACAGAAGTATCTTAAATCACTTATCTGTAGTCCTTCCTATTCTCCTTCTGCATAACCATTTTACAATGGTACACATAATCTACAGCCACTGTTAGTAAAAAGCAGCTTCATCTTAGATCCAGAATTCAAATAGAAGTTACTATGAATGTATATTTTCCCACCACCAAAAAGATGCAAAATTTATGAACTGATCAATAAGTGTGCAACAAATGTATATTTTAAACACATGAAATTAGTTTTCCAGTGTCACCATTTTTCTTGAAAAGATAGTAATTGTCCATATCCTTACTAGCAGGAAAAGCTTTGTTTTTTAAAATCCCAATATAAAACTAAAGAAACTTAAATATTTTGATAAAACAAGAGAGAAACATATGTGGATTCATCTTATGTCAACAAGTCAAAGCCAGTAAACAAAGAACAAGAAATTCAGGAAAATACACATGGTCAGGACCACAAACTAGGCATAAGCAGAGTCCTGTCAAAGTTATTCATCAGGCCCTGCAGAGCCCAGAGGTTCTGCATGCTTTGCATCTAAAATGGACTCCAGGCTTTCATGGAAAAGGAGTCCTGGGAGGCATGGCCCGCAATAGGATATTCAGATTTTCTTCACTTTGTGACGGAATGGTGTCAAATTCAGCAGAAGAAGAAATGAGGGAGACTTCGGTTGCCTTATTGTTCTTTAGTTTGCTTGTTTTTTAAATTTTTTACTTAGTGGCAAGGAATAGAGCAGACTTAGCATCAGAGGAATTGACTTGATGGGGACACAGTACAGGACATAGAGTGACATAGAAAGTGCCAACACAGAATTTACTGACCTTGAATAAATCTTTGTGGATCATTTAAAAATTACCCACAAGGCTGAGATATACTCTTCTTCAATATTTCATCATGCATTGTAAGCACTTGGTAGTACAGAATTTTTTTTTAAGTCTGGAATCCTAGAATAATTTTTTTAAAGAACAAATTACTTTGCTTGGCAATCAGAACTGTGGAAACGAGTCACGTGCATCCAGGCCTCATGCACCCTGGCTCTCCACCGAGGGATTCAGCCTGGCTGCGTTCCCTTTTGGGAGAGCACCCTCCTCAATTTCAAGTTCATTTGGCTTTTTCAACAATAGGGTTTCAATTCAAAAAGATAACAATGCTGAGAACTAAAAATTTCACCATCTAATTAGGGGGGAAAATCTCAGTACGGCCTTTCTTTCCGAATATCATCTGCAGTTTGAAAATGACTTGATGAAGGCTTTTTACAAAAACCCTTTACTTTTCCTGGTACAAGAATAATTGCAGTGAAAGATACTGGTACAATGCAATGGGCAGAGGAGGGGGGAAAAAGTGTGCATAAAAAGCAGCAGAGGAAACCAGGACAAATAAGAGATCAGAGAAAAGAGTGTGGCTGGAGATTTCCAAATGTAATTTAGGTTTAAAAAAAAAAGATACTATCCAACGTCTATATCAGGTGTTTTAATGGAGTATGAATCCTGGGTTAATCTGGGTTAGGACAAGTGGGAGTCAGGGTGAGGGAATGCAGATAGTCACTCGGTTGAAGGGAAGCAAGAAAGGCCTGGACTCCTGCGGCTTTCAATACCGGTGTGTTCTGAAGATCCACTGTCCCACAGCTTTTATTACCTACTCAACACATCTCTGATCACCCTAAAAGTCAATGAACATTGAGCTAAGGATATTTCCAACTATAAAAAAATATGTGTATAGACTGAAGATCTGTTTCCATCTCCAAAAATTCATATGTTGAAACCTAAACCCTAATGTGAAGCTACAGGGAGGAGGACCCTTTGGAAGGTGATTAGTTCATGAGGGTGGAGCCCTCATGGATGAGGTTAGGTCCCTTATAAAAAGAGACCTCAGAGACACCAGTCACCTCTTCTGCCATGTGAGAAAACGAGAAGACGGCCATCTGTGAACTAGGAAAAGAACCCTCGCTAGGTATCAAATCTACTCGTCTCCTGATTGTAGACTTCTCAGCCTTCGAAGCTATGAGAAATAAATTCATGTTGTTTATAAGCCACCCAGTCAATGGTAACTTGTTAATGCAGCCCAAGTAGTCTAAGACAATACTTATATACAAATACATTTTTTTCATAAACTGCAAGCAAACATTTTCAGATATACAACATATTGTTTGCATCAAAGTATATTTTAAATATTTGATACTGAAGTAAATCTCAGTTATAAATTTATTTCAAAATGAATCATTTTGGGAAGTACAGTTTTCAATGAACTTCTTTCAGATAAATAATTAAAAGCACCTCATTAATCTTTGTAATTCCTTTAGTATAATAAGCCTCCTGATTATAATTAAGTTGTATCTGTTGTGTTTCTATCTCATCTGTGCCTTTTTTTAAACAGGTCATGTAATTTTTAAAATGGCAACTTTAAAAGCATTGCCTTATCCAGAATAAGTGCTTAAATGACAGTAATAAGGAAATTTTCAACAGAGCACAGGACTAGTGCAGACTCAACCACCAGGTTCAAGTCCCCGCTCCACCATTCACTGCTCAGGTGACTTTTCATATCTGAATGCTTTCTTCACCTATAAAATAATGTAACCTTTCTGGGGCTCCAGCATCCAGCTCAAAAGACACCCTGATGCTTTACCACACAGAAATCTACCATTTTTAGATCCATCATCGTACATTGGTGAAGCATACTGATTACTATTTGAAACAACATGTCCTCAACACACAAAATCCATCCATGGCAAGCGGAACTCTGTGCTCATCAAATGCATATCTCCCTTCAGACAGAACAAAAGGAAAGTAAAATCTGAGGACTGTGGCGTGGCTATGGATTCTGCACATCAGGAAATGCTGTAATGCGCCTCTGAAGGTCTAGGCATGTCAGGATTGCCGTGACTTGCACTGTCCTGCTTTTCAGGGCTGCATTTTAACAAATGTGTAAAGCTGTAGGTGGTTGCAACAATAAAATAATTTCATGAAAATAAGACAGCTTCTGTTTGGGGAACAGTAAACATTGGAAATTTGAAATTTCTGTTTCCCTCAGACCAGCATCATGTAGGAGACGTCAGCTGTGAAATCCCAGGCTGCCCCTGATGGGTCAATGCAGGCACTCTTTGCATTGGGAGGAGAGGGTGATATGAAATTGTATTTTACAGTAGTGGAAAAAATATAGAAAAGCAAAAGCTCTTATTAAAGCATTAAGAATAATTTCAAAGGAAATGACACCACCATTCTGATGGAAAAGCTGCTCATTCAAGATTCACTCCATAAACACGTATTAAGCTTCTACTATGTGTCTGGAACGGTAATGTCGTCTTGGAGGTTGGTGGGAAGGGACTATTTTAAGTAAAATTAAAATTAAGAAATTATTTTTGTCCTAGACAATTTCATCCATTTTGATTTTTCTGTAGTTATATAACATTGTCAAAAAAAAAAACAAACATATTGCACTCACATAACAACAAAATGCCCTAAATATGTCAAATATTCAGAAAGTTAAGTCTTGGATCATATTATTTGGAAACGTTTTTCTTACATAAATAAATCCTTAGTTTCAAGGGTTCTGACTGTTGTAAGTGGTGTATCATTTGGTTTGCAATATTTGTTGGCTCTTATGCATGTATGTACTATGGGAAATGGAAAGAAAGTTTAAGAAAAGGCAAAATCTCTATCTTCTAGAGAGAGAGAATTTCGAGGGAGGACCTTGGGTAACTTACTGAAGCTTTGCCTCAGTGTTCTCATTGGTAAAGTGGGGCTGATGAAAGTAATTACTTAATGAAGTTGCTGAGAAATTTTTAGGTATAACCTGACATGTGCATGCTGTATAATTGCTAGCTACTCAATAACCAAAAGTGCTACAAGTATTTTAATGTAAATGCTAACCTTTACTGCAAATATATATTTGGAGTTAACTGTGATAATTAAAAAGAAGATCCTTTCATTCTACTTTATTGTCATTTTGTATCATACAACTGCTATTTAAGAAAAATAAACATTTTAATAAAATAAGTAAAGAATTGTTTATTTTGAAATCCTACAGCCTATTAATGCAATAGCATCTTAATGCTTTTATGTTGAAATTGAAGGATTTTGGATTATTTACCTATGACTTCAGCATACATTGCATTTTCACAATTCTTAAATAGAATTATTTTTTCTTTTACTTCCTAACAACCATAACACAAACAACTGCCTATTTGTTTTGAAACCATGGTATCCTGACAGTTTGGCTTCTGGGATATGAACACTTTAGACAGAAGACAATAATAATAATGGCAAACATTAATGTCAAGCACTGTGTTAAGACATGTACTTGTATTAATTCATTTAATTCTCATAGCAATCCTATTATAGTGTTATTTTTATTCCTATCTCCATTTTGCAGTTGAGGAAACTGAGGCATAGCAAGTTTATATGACTAACTCAAGGTTACATAACTTGGTCCATGTTGAATGTGGGGTATGGACCTAGACACTGGCTTCAGGCTCCATGGTATCTATAGGCTCGATAGATAGAGAAATGCACACCTGGAGGTCCAGAATTGCTTAGCTATGTCCAAATTCACGGGGCACCTCACTTATCCTGAAACTACAGTTATGGCATTCTTCATCTTTATAAAAACACAGTATCCAGGTCCACAGAGAGGTATTTCAACTATGAAAGGTCTCACAACTGTGCAGTAGGGACCCAAAGCCAGGTTGCTCTGAATGCAAACCCAAGGCCTGCTGTGCACTGCTGGCAAAATGAAAGACATTCAGAAGCCTGAAACCACTCCTAGAGGCACACAGGATCCATGCATTTTTGCTTATTTACTGTATCTGTTTATAGCTTCTTTTCAAAGAACATTTTGATTCTGCTCTACTGCAGAGCAGTGTGTGCTGGGGATTTTCTATTTTTTATAGAGCCCAATTCTGGACAGCCAATATTTTTAGCATCATCACTGTATTTTCAGGAACTACACACACTGAAATATTCTGTAAATACTCTCATTACTTCCCCCATACATGAGCCTTGGACAGTGAATGCAACTTTGCAAATAGAATCTAGCTGTTGAAGTTTCAACCATAGGTGCCAGTTTGTCCAATGAAAATTCAGTTAGTTTGGAATTAATTTTGGAATCACTGCATGGTCAGGAACTACACACACTGAGATATTCTGTAAACACTCTCATTACTTCTCCCATCCATGAGCCTTGGATAGTCAATGCAACTTTGCGAATAGAATCTAGTTGTTGAAGTTTCAGCCACAGGTGACAGTTTAGCCAATAAAAATTCAGTTAGTTTGGAATTAATTTTAGAATCAGGGATGAGTTTTGAGAAAATTTTTCATATACATGTTTTCAGACTACCAATCATTTGGGAAATTTATGAGTTGTTTGTCCATTAACAAATTTCCCCCGTTTCTTTTTGAGAAAGGAAACACAGGACTTGAAGATGCCCAGTAAGTCACGGCACCCGGAAGTGAGGATCTGAATGCAGGTGAAGCAGCTTGCCAGCCACCCCTGTGCTTGGTCCAAGACTGCCTCGATCTTGTCCCCTCCTGGCCCCCAGCCCGGTCTGACACAGGCCACACTACTTGCAGCTGGGACAGCAGCGGCTGGTGGTGTGGCTGCCAGCTGTACAGGTGGAGCTGCTGGGGACAGGGCTGCAGGGACGGCACAGGGACCTGGGTGCTGGCGCTCCTGGCCTCACTGATGGGGCTGTCTGCTTTTGTTTCCTTCCTTTACAAATGCTTTTTAAAAAGAATCTCATTGAGTATATATTTATCAGTTGTCTATTGCGTATCAAGCAGGAGATGAAAAAATACAAAATATGTATGAGAGAGGGTCAAAAATGAATTGGAAGGATTTGTTATCCTAGCAGGTTAAATAGCTTCCCCCAAAAAGGTCCTTTCTGGAGCCTCAGAATGTGATCTTATTTGGAAACAGGGTTGTAGTCGATGTGATCAGTTAAGTTACCATGAGGCCATACTGAAATAAGGTGGGCTCTTCATCCAATATGACTGTTGTCTTTATAAGAAGAGGAGAAGAAATGCAAAGACACACACAGGGAGAAAGCCACGTGGCAGTGGAGGGAGGGACTGGATGGAGCGAGGCTTCTGCAAGTCAAGGATGCCAAGGAGCCACGGACCACAGGCAACACCAGGTGCTGGGCCTTCCCCGGAGCCCTGACACGGACCCTCCCTGCAGCCCTCAGAGTCAGCACAGCCCTGCTGATGCCGTGACTCTGCACTTCTGGACTTCAGAGCTGTGAGGAAATACATTTCTATTGTTTGAAACCACCCAGTTCATTGTATTTTTTTTTTTTTTTGTAGTTGTAGGAAATGGATACAGTCATTATACTAAAAAATAAATGAGTAAAGCAAAGGGAAATTCCTCTGTGGTCATGGGGAAAATTTCCTCTGTTGGAGGTGGCCGGAAGGGTGCAGAGGGAGTGAATAAGCAGGACCAGGAGAGAAGGCAGGTTCAAAGTCAGGGTCACACAGGTACAAGTCATGGAGGAAGCCCTGTGAGATGATGAAATGACCAATACAGAAAGCGGCTGGGACTGGGTTTGTAGGTTGACATACATTTCTGAGTGGGGAAGATGTAAACTCAGGGAAAGAGATAGCACAGAAATTGTTGGAGAGAAGATAAACCAGGCAGTGTAGTTTGGTACAAATCAAAGGAGAGCAACTGCCAGGAACTGCCTTGTGTCTCCTGAAAATGTAGATGTCAAAGCCCTAGCCCCAAAGAGAGAAAGAATGAAAGAGAAAGAGAGAGAGAGACAGAAAGAGAGAGAGAGAAGAGAGAGGGAGAAAGAGAAGGAAAAAGAAAAAAAGACAACAGATGCTGGAGAGGATGTGGAGAAACAAAAACACTTTACACTGTTGGTGGGAGTGTAAATTAGTTCAACCATTGTGGAAGACAGTGTGGCGATTCCTCAAGGATCTAGAACTAGAAATTCCATTTGACCTGGCAAACCCATTTCTGGGTATATATCCAAAGGATTATAAACCAGTCTATTATAAAGACACATGCACACATATGTTCATTGCAGCACTGTTCACAATAGCAAGGACCTGGAACCAACCCAAATGTCCATCAGTGATAGACTGTAGAAAGAAAATGTGGCAGTTATATACCATGGAATACTATGCAGCCATAAAAAATGACAAGTTTGTGTCCTTTGTAGAGACATGGATGAATCTAGAAACCATCATTCTCAGCAAACTGACACAAGAACAGAAAACCAAACACTGCACGTTTTCACTCATAGGCCCCGGGTGTTGAACAATGAGAGCACTTGGGCACAGGGAAGGGAACAACACTCACTGGGCTAGGTAGGGGGGTGGAGGGGAGGGGAGGGAGAGTTGGTGGGCGGGGAGGGTGGGGAGGGCTACCACAGGGAGAAATGCCTGATGTGGGCGACAGGGGTGGGGTGGGGGATGGAGATGGCAAACCACCACGGCCTATATATACCTATGTAACAATGCTGCAGGATGCAGGAAGTGCACATGTACCCCAGAGCGCAACGTACAATTAAAAAAATTTATATATATATATATTATATATATTATAAATTTATATATAAAAGAAAAAAGAAGGCAATAGAAAGATGGACACAGAAGTTTCTGGTTCCTATTCTTCCAGAGGAAAAGATAAAATATTTCTCCTTGTTGATCTCATTTGAGAGAAAACTTTCCTCAGATCCCTCAATTCCTGTTACATAATATAGCATTGCACTCATTTGTTTCATTTATGCATTGTCTCCCTCCCCACTAAAATGTAAATTCTATGAAGCAAAGACATTGGGTTGTTCACAGCTGTATCTACAAAGCCTAGAATAGTGGCTGGGTGCATGGTAGGTATTCAATTAATATTTGTCATATTAATATGTAAGTTATAAATTTTGTT
>PVKP010038986.1:0-20482 GCA_004027715.1 Plecturocebus donacophilus
TGATTAGCCTCCCGAGTAGTTGAGACTTCAGGCCTATGTCACCACACCTGGCTAATTTTTTGTATTTTAGTTGAGATGAGGTTTCACCATGTTGGCCAGGATGGTCTTGATCTCTTGACCTTGTGATCCACCTGCCTCAGCCTCCCAAAATGCTGGGATTACAGGTATGAGTTACCACACCCAGCCCAATTCTTTAAATATTTGGTAGAATTCACCAGTGAAGCCATCTGTTCTTGACCTTTTCGATGTTGGCAGATTTTTATTATTGATTCAACCTTTTTACTTCTTATAAATCTGTTAAGATTTTAAAAATATGTTATTGAGTCAGCATTGGTAATATGTGTGCCTCGGAATTTGTTCATTTTATCTAAGCTATCTAATTTGTTCATGTGAAATTGTTCATATTATTTTCTTATAATATGCTTATTTCTAAAAGTTTCGGAGTAATGTCTACACTTTGATTTTAGTTGTTTGTATTTTCTTTTTTTTTTTTTCTCTTGTTGCTTGAGCTAAAGGGTTGCCAATTATATGTCTTTTAAAGGCCAAAGTTTTTATTTCATTGGTTTTCTTTATTTTCCTATTTGTTTTGTCATTTATTTTTGCTCTAATCTTTACAATTTCCTGTCTTCTGCTATCTTTAGGTTTAGTTTGCACTTTTTTCAAAGTTTTTAAAATTGTAAATAGAGGGTATTAATTTGAGTTTCTTCTCTATTTTTAAATAGAGAAGTTGTTTAGACTATAACTTTCCCTGTGAACATTGCTTTAGCTGTATGCCATAATTTAGTATGTAGGCTTTTGTTTTCATTTGTCTCTTAGGTATTTTCTAATTTCCTTTGTGATTTCTTCATCAACTCGTTGGTTGTTAAAGTCTTTTTAAATTTCTGCATATTTGTCATTTTCTAGTTTATCTTTTATTGATTTCTGACTTTCTTCCATTGTGGTTTGAGAAAATATTCTGTATAATATCAGTTTTTTAGAATTTATGAAAATTTGCTTTTTGGCATTTCATACTATCTATACTGGAGAATGTTCCTTGTGCACTTGAAGATAATGTATATTCTGTGGATGTTGGTGGAATATTCTATATATTTATTCAATTTGTAGTGTTTATCCAGTCCCTTATTTTCTTACTGATCTCCTGGTAGATGTACTATTTATTATTGAAAGTTTTCTTGGGCCTCTGTTGTTTAGCACATGTAATTTTATAATTGTTTTATGTTCTTAGATGAATTTACCTCTCTTTCAATATATCATATCTTTCTTTGTCTCTCTGGTAACAGTTTTTTTAATGTAAGTCTAATTCATTTGATATTTATATAACTATGTCAGACCTTTCTTTTGGTTACTATTTGCATGGAATATCTTTTCCTATTATTTCACTTTCAAGCTATGTGTGCCTTTGCATGTAAAGTGACTCTTTTATGGACAGTATATAGTTGTATCATACTCTTTAAAAAAACCCATTCTGCCAATATTTGTGTTTTGATTAGATAGTTTAATCCATTTCATATAAAGTAATTTTTGGTGAGTAAGGAATTACTTCTGCCACTTTATAACTTGTTTTTTGATGTATTAGAGGTTGAGTATTCCTTAGTCAAAATACTTGTAACCAGAAGTGTTTTATTTTGGGGGAAGATTTTATAGTACTTGCATATGCATAATGAGATATCTTGGAGACAGGACCCAAATCTAAACATGAAATTTATTTGTTTCATATACAACTTACACACATAACTTGAAAGTATTTTTATACAATATTTTTCATAATTTTGTGCATGAAACAAAGGTTGTATACATTAAAACATCAGAAAACAAAGGTGTCATTATCTTAGCCACCAATGTGGACAATCTGTGGTTGTTTTAATCACCAACATTTGTGACTCTGAATTTATATGCTACTGATAAGCAATCATTTTCTTATTCACACATAATTACTTAACAGTAAAAAATATGACATACCATTAATGTGTTGAAAAAATCATACGTTTAGAGTAACTAGCAGCATGGTAGCATCACCAGCATGACCTGTATCTGCTAGTTAAACAACAGCAAGAGCAAAGAGTGGCAGGTTTTCAATCTCTACCTACAATGCTGTGTTTTGATTAGAAGGTTTCTGTACACTGCATTCTTTTTTAGATAAAAAGAGTAATCAGAAGCAGTTGAGAAAATAGGAAGTGAGTATTCTAGGAATGAGGAAACATTCTACTGGATTTTTTTTTTACTGTTTCTTCTGGAGTGATCTGCCTCATTAACAATATTTTTTAATCTTAGAAGTCTCTTTTTTAGTTTTATAAACTGACATGATTTCTTGTTCTGTTATGCACAGGTGCTGCTCTGGTCCTTCAATAAACCCATCACATATTTTCATCATGTTGTCTATAGGCAATTTTTCTGCAGTATAAACAACATGATCTTCATTGCCACTGTTGCAAGTTAAGTGTACCTTATCCAAAATGATTAGGACCAGAGATGGGGAATTTCCCGCATGTGGCATCATTTCCATGCTCAAAATGTATGGATTGTTAAACATTGCAGATTTTAGATTTTTTAAATCAACAATGCTCAAACTGTATATATTTTTCCTCTCTTTTCTTTAATTATTGTTTTCTTTTCTACTTAATATTTTATAGTATACTCTTGATTCTTTTCTTATTTGTATTGTGTATATTTTTGGATATTTATTAGTGGTTAACATTGAGCTTACAATTAACATCTTTAACATTTATATAAAACTAATTTGCATTAATACAATTTAGCTTCAGTGGCATACAAAAATTTAGCTCCTAAGTAGCTATTTCTTTTATGTTATTATAAAACTTAAATCCGTATACATTGTACACCTATTAATATAGATGTCTAATTTCTTAAATATGTTTGTCTTTCAAATAATGTAGGAAAATTAAAAGAAGACCCACAAACTAAAAATGCAATAATGCTAGATTTTAAATTTAGCTATGTAGTTACCTTTATTTTAGCAGAGTTCTTTATTTCTTTACTGGTTCCAAGTTCCTTTCTAGTACCTTTTCATTTCAGCCTAAAGTACTCCTTTTAACATTTTTTCCTGTTTTCACATTTTAATATCTTTGAAATTGCAATGTGTTTTCAAGTCAATCTCTTAGCTTTGGCATGTAACTAGAGGAGAATTTGATATTTCACCTTTTTAAAAATAAAAAGTATTATCTCTTTAAGGTATACAATATGATGATAGTGTAAAAGGATTACTATGTCAAGCTAATTAACAAAGCCATAGTTATGTTTTCTTTTCTTGTGTGTAAGTGTGATGAGAACACTTAAGATCTACTCTCAGCATATTTTAAGTATACAGAGTGTTATTAATTATAATCACTATGCGATAAAATTGATCTCTAGAACTTACTTATTCTAATAACCGAATCTTTTGTGCCATTTAACCAGTGTCTCTCCATTTCCTGTATCCTCCCTCCACCACTTGTTATCCATTCTGCTGTCTGCTTCTATGAGTTTAACTATTTTACATTCCACATATGAATATGATTATGCAATATTTTCTCTGTGTTTGGGCTCATTTTACTTACAGTAATGTCCTCTAGGTTCATCCATGTTATTGCAAATGGAAGAGTTTCCTGCCTTTTAAAGTCTGAGTAGTATTTTATTGCATATGTACATTTGGTTCCCAAATTTTGACTTACAGTTTTTCCACTTTGTTTTGGGCATACAGAGGCCTTAAATATATTTTTTACTTATAATATTTTCTACTTGCAATGGATTCATCAGGAGATAATCCCATCGTAAGTTGAGGAGCATTTGTATACTCTTTTTTTTTTAACCATTCAACAATTGATGGAAAATTAAATTATTTTCATAACTTGGCCATTGTGAATAAGGTTACAATGAACATGAGAGTGTTAATATCTCTTTAACACACGTATTTTATTCCTTTGGATATATACACAGAAGTGGGATTGCTGGATTATATGACAGTTTTATTTTTAATTTTTTGAGGAGCCTCTATACTGTTTTCCATTATATTTGTGCCAATTTACATTCTCACCAACAGTATATGAGTGTTTATTTTTATCCACTAACACATGTCATTTTTTTTACTTTTAGATAACCTTCATAGCAGGTTAGAGGTGATGTCTCATTGTGGTTTTGATTCATATTTCTCTGAAGATAAATGATAAGCACCTTTTCATATACTTATTGGCCATTTGTATGTCTTCTTTAGAAAACATGTATTCATGTTCTTTGCCTATTTTAAAATCAGATTATTTGTTTTCTTGCTATTGTTTTATAAGTTACTCCTATATTTTGGATATTGATCCTCTATTGGAAGTAAGGTTCACGAATTTTTTTTATCACTTTTTAGGTTGCCTTTTCACTCTGTTGACTTTTTCCTTTGCTAGGCCAAAACCTTTTTAGTTTGAGGTAGTCCCACTTGTTTACTTTTTTGCTTGTACTGTGGATGTTATATCAAAAAACCGCTGCTGAGACCAATGTCAAAGCTTTCTCCTTGTGTTTATCCAAACAACCACCTTACATCCCAGAAATAAATTCAACTTGGTCATGGTAAATTATCTTTTTAATGTGTTACTGTATTTGTTTTGTAAGTATGTTGTTGAAGACTTTTGCATCTGTGTTCCCAACTACAAAAAGAGAGGCTAGAGCTGTTCCTGGGATCCTCTCAGGATCTGCTGTGAGATGAGGGCCAGCAAACCTATCTTCTTGTCTTTGACAAGCCATGTCTCTTAGCAAGCCTCTGCACAGGTAGGATATGTCCCTGACTGCAGCAAGAGAGACTAGAGCTGAGACTGGGACCCTTTGGAACCTACTGTTGAACAAAGGCTAGTGAGCCTGTCCCATTGGCTCAAATAAGCATGTATCTTCCAGTAAGTCTCTGCACAGGCAGTTCCCTGAGTGTAGCAGGAGAAACTGAAACTGAGACTGAGTCCTTTTAGTATCTACTGTGGCAGAGTATGGGCAAGTTTCCCTCTGGTAACTCATGTGAACAATTCTATACTGGGACCTTAGTTGAGAGGGGCTGGAGTCAATCCACATGGCAACTTTCAGGTTCACTGCTGAGAAATGATGTCAGTGAGCAGATGAGCCTCTGTGACAAGATGCTAGTGTGAGAAAATCTTCCTGGGACTTTTGGCAGATGGTTAAGCTTGCAAGTCAAGACAATATTAGGCTGTAGCCAAGCCCCTTGGGGAATGGTGCCATTACTTGGTTTGAACCTGGGATTCCAATTAGCATGTTTACCAACTGCTTGTCAGTCTATACTCTTAAAATGACCTTCCTAGATTCTGGGCTCCACCAAATTGCCACAGTCTTATACCTGAATTCCAAGAATCCCGCAAAGAGACTAGTTTGTTGGTGGGTGCAGAATTATTGTTTAGGAAGGATATAAGCTGGTGACCTATTCAGCCATCTTACTGATGTGTTAGCTCCCTTTCATTTTGAAGGACAGGTTTCCCAGACTGGCAATTTTATTTTATTTTTCAGCACTCTGATTATATTATCCTACTCCCTTCAGGCCCAGAAGGTTTTACTGAAAAATCTCTTCACTCTCTTCACTAAGCTTCTCTTGTATGTAAATCACTCTTCACTTACTGCTTTCAATTTTTTTGTTCTCTTTTACTTGTGAGAGTTTGATGTGTCTCAGTATGGGTCCTTCTGTGTTTGTATTATTTAGTATCTTTTAGGACTCCTGGATCTGAATATCTATTTTATTCCCCAAGTTTGGAAAATTTTTAGCCATTGATTTTCAAGTAAGCTTTCTGTCTCTTTTTCTTTTTTCTTTCTGGGATTTCCATAATGCTTATATTGCCCCTGCCTCTCCCCATATCAGAATTCCTTTAAGCTATTTTCATTCTTTTCTTTTCTCTTTTGACTGGATGGATGATTTCCAATGACCTACCTTTAAGTTAACTGATTCTTTCTCCTGCTTGCTCTAGTCTGCTCTTGAACCACTTACAGTTTTTAGTTCAATGATTTCATTCTTCAGTTCTATGATTCCTATTTGGTGCTTTTTAACATTTTCCATCGCTTTATTGAAATGTTCACTTTGTTCCTGCATTGCTTTCCTGAACCCAGTGAGCATCTTTATGACCACGATTTGTATTTTATTTGCAGGACAAATCATATCTCTTCATTTCCTCAGGGTCAGCTTCTGGAGATTTATTTTTTTTCTTTTACATAAAATGTATTTATCTGTTTATTTTTCTTAACTCTCTGTTAGTTTCTACACATTATATTTTAAAATTCAGCTCTCCCAGTCTTCACATATTGGTTTACATAAGACAGCAACCTCATCAAACAGCCTGGCCAGAGATTCTAGATGCCTCTCACCTTTGTGCTTATCCTAACCACCATCTGCATTCTTACTTCCCTCAAGAGACAAGTCCCATTAATGCCTCAAGAGAAGTGAAAGAGAAACCAGTCCATTGAGCAACAGTTAGAAAACTTGAGGTGCTACCTGTATAGTCCAGTTCCTTCCATCCTCAGGGAAAAAGCTGGGACCTAGATTTTATCACTCACTTCCTCTGTACTAAGCTGAGGAGAGACGCTGTAGCAAATACATGTACGTGTGTTTAGAATGCTCTTGAAATCATCTCTTTGCTTTTTTTTACACCTAGGGGCCTAATGAATTCCAAGCCCTGTCAGTTCTCAGAACAGTTGTTACAGAAGTCAGTTCCTTGAGTAACAGTCAGAAAAGTTAGGGGTGGGAGACAGATGTGTAATCCAACATCTTAGTAGAAGTTGAAGGCTTGACTTTATCACTGGAGTGAGCTGGGGTGATTTTATCACTAGATTGAGCAGCGGCAAGTGCCTACATGCTTGTTCAGACACTAGCGGGGTAGTGTCTGTCTGGTCAATTAACTCCCAGACACAAGTGAGTTAGAAGCCAGACACTTGGATAGTAGCTGGAAAAGTTGCAATACTAGTTGTGTAGCCTAACCCCTGCCAGGGAAGAGCTTAGGGCATTTTATTTTTCTTTGCTAGAGCAAACCAAGAGGAAGAGCCCCAGGTGGAGCTCACATGATTGCTCAAAACCGCTGCTTTGTTCTCTGTAGACTCTGGAGGACTAGTGAGTGCTGCATCTCAGCAGCTCCAAGAGACAAGCAAGTTAAAAGGTGGACCCTCAGACAGTAGCAGGGAAAATCAGGACTCTATATGAATGTACTTCTTTTTTAAGAGATGGAGTTTCACACATTTGCCCAAGCTAAAGTGTAGTGGCTTTATCGTAGTTCACTGAAGCCTCACACTCCTGGGCTCAAGCAACTATGCTGCCTCAGCATCCTGAGTAGCTAGTACAACAGGCATGTGCTACCATGCCTAGATAAATTATTAGGAATTTCTGTAGAGATGGGTTCTCTACTGTGTTTCCCAGGCTGGTCTTGAACTCCTGACCTCAAGTGATCATTCCACCTCAGCCTACCATGTGCTCTTTAATTCTAGAATTTCTTTTTAGGTTCTTTTTATGATTTCTCTTTATTGATATTTTCTAGTTTTCCTATAGATTTACCCATGGTTGCCTTTAGCTCTTTTAGTATATTTAAGAATTTTTCTTTAAAGTATTTGTCTAAAATGTTCAATGTCTATGCTTCTTCAGGCAGTTTCTGTTAACTCCTTCTGTGAATGGGCCATACTCTCTTGTTTCTTCACAGGCTTCAAAATAATTTTTGAAATGTAGATATATTGAATATTATAATATGGTTCTTGTCGAAATCAGATTATTTCCTTTCTTTAAGGTTTTTTGTTGTTGTTATTGCTTGCTATGTATTGTAGCTGTTTGTTATAGTGCAGCTTCAGAGTTGTTTAGAAATTTCAGGGTGAAAACCAAAAGAAGGAATTATCAGTGACATAATGTTCTTTATTAGATAAACAAAGGAGGAGAAAGAAAAAGCAACAAAGCTAGCATTTATTAAAAGCACAGATTGTCATATCTTAAAAACATTTTTTATTTGGTCATGTCTTTATATAGGAGTCATTTAGTGACAGCATAGACAATGTTCTCCTCAAAACTCCTATGAAGACATTTTTAAAGAATGCCCCTCTTACAAGCTGGTTGGTAATACTAAAATGCAATTTACTACAAAGATAAATATAGGTGCTGTGTTATTTTGTGAAATTAATTTAAAAGAAATGTAGCATATTTTTCTATATACAATAATAAAAATAATATTAGACCTCAAATAAAATGTTTGTAGTGGATAACAAGTTAGCAAATCTTTTGAAATTCAGACTATGATTTGAAATTCAATTGTGCATTTTTCTACATGTTGCATATCCAACAGTGAATTTTTGAACTGGTTAAGAAGATGTTTCTAGGTGGTTTAAGAGAGATCTAGGGATAACTAAAGAGTTGAGGAGGAAATTACACTTTTCAAATCTTTGTTTAGAAAAATAAATTAGAATCTCTCTTTAAACTACTGTTCAACATGACAATCCATGAGTAAAAGGAAAGAAAGCATATTCAAAGTAAAAATAAAGGATTTGTTTACATATAAAAAAAATCATTGCAAATTACTATACATCTTTGCAAGTGCTGATCAAAAAGACTTGTTTATTTTATATTTGTATAATATACACACATTCTATAGTTTCTTTATAAAATAAGATAATTTTTTGGATAAATATAATTCAAAAATATATATATTTGATCGGGAAACAAATTTGGAATGAAAGATGAAAAAGATATAGAACATAAACTTCATGAAAACAAATACATTACTTTTTCCATGCACTGCTCATTATTTCCAAAATGTTTTGCATTTAGATTTATAGACATACCTTGAAAGAAAGACAGATAGAAACACCCCTCTTCTGTTTTTTGAGAGTTCACAACTTAATGTGAGCCCAGTACAAAATAACATAATCTGTAAAACACTTCTGTAGAATATCTAATATAAATAAAGTGGTTGAGTTACTTTATCTTTTATTTTTAATGCCTACATTGAGATGACATATCAAAATTTAAGAATATAAAAAAATTTTTATTATCCACTTTGAAAGTGGGAAAGAGCAATTATGATAATGTTTTTAAAAGTTTTTATAGTCTGATAATTTTAAATGTTTTTATAGTCTGATAATTGTATACAATTTAATATTAATAATGTGACCATCTATATAAAAATAATATATTACTTTTTTTCTTTTGAAATGTGCATGTTTTTCTACATGTTAAATTATTTGTTCATTTTAGCCATTCATTTAAAATTTTGTATGTTGGACTTCAACTACATACAAGTCTAATTATTAGAAATTTATGGTGCATATTTTTAAAATTTCTGCATTTAAAAATAGGTCGTAAGAGATCAGATCAAGATGACATACTAGATGCCGGTAGAATGTGCCTCCTTCATAGAGAGGAATGCGAAGAATAAGTAGATGCTCACATTTTGAAGAGATTTTCTAGGAAAGAATAATACGATACCAGAGAAGCGATGAGAAGCACCACAAGTAAGTAAGGAAAGGACTTGTGGCAGCTTGCCAGGCCAGAGACTGCCTGAGAGGTAGGCGACCCTCCTGGATGTGGGGAAACAGTAAGAGAGAAATCCCCAGAGCTCCACATTTTGAAATGGGCTTTTACGATCTTGGCTGTATGTAGGAGATAGCCTTGACTCACTGGGGGCTCAGGCCTGATATATGGAGCTGCCTAAAGATTGCACAGACATGTTGCTGCAAAAAGAGAACCCATGTGGAATCCCACAGGTATCTGATCCTAGAGCTGCTTGAGCTGAGTGCTATTTTGAAAGCCTGTATATCAGGGATCTACGGACATGGCGGCTGCTGTTACATTGCTTCAAGGAGGGAGACATAGCACTCCTCTGCAACCCTGGGAGGGTCCCTACTACCCCACTGAGGGCTGCTGTTGAGACTGAAATGTGAGTGGGTTGTTCTCCCTACAGCTTCTTGCCCACACTGCTTGTCTAGGAGGGGCAAGCAAGGCACCATTTTGAGAGTTTAATGCTGAACTGAGTTTGGGCTGAAGTGACTGCAGCCACTGACCATCCAAGGTAGGAGAGGGAAACTATGCTGTCTTACACATATCTAGAACAGTACTTACCACCCCACAGTGGGCTGCTGTGAGACTGAAACATGAGTGGAAAGCACCCCGCAAGGCTTCTTGCCTATGCTGTTTGCGTGCAAGGGACCCTATCTTATCTGGTCCCAGGACCAAGGTGCAATATTGGAAATTTAATGCTGGGTTGTTCCCTTCCCTCAGGCTAAGTTTGAAATGACACAGTTGCAACTCCCACCCAACTGGAGAGGGGTAGGGAGAACAAGCTCTTCTCGGAGCTTGCTGTGTGCAGAAGAATGAAACTGTATTCATATATCTCACCGCATTTAAAAATTAAGACAGATTAAAGACTCGAACGTGACACCTGAAACCATAAACATACTAGAACAAAACATGGGGAATATTATTCTGGGCATTTGTGTAGGCAAAGAATTCATAAATAATACTTCAAAAGAACAGGAAACAAAAACAAAAAAAAATAGACAAATGGGATTTAAACAAAAAAGCTTCCCCACAGCAAAATAAAGAACAGAGTGAAACCACAACTTGCAGAATGGGAATAAATATTTGCAAATTATACATTCAACAGGGGACTCATATCCAGAATTTACAAATAACCCAAACAACTCAACAAAAAAAAACCCAAATAATCCCATTAAAAAGTAGGCTGACATAAGTAAACATTTCTCAAAAGAAGACAAATGGTTAACAAGTATATGAAAAAACATTGATCATCACTAACCATCAGGGAAATGTGAACTAAAACCTCCATAAGATATCATCTTATACTAATTAGAATTACTATTATTAAAAAGAAAAAACAGATGTTGGAAAGGATTCAGAGAAAAGGGAGATCTTATATACTGTTGGTGGGAATGTAAGTTAGTACAATCTCTATGGAAAACAGTTTGGAGATTTCTCAAAGAAATAGAACTACCAGAGGAACCAGCAATTCCACTATTGAGTATTTACCCAAAGAAAAAGAAATAATTGCATCAAAAAGGTACCTGCACTCATATGTTTATTGCAGCACTATTTACAATAGCAAAGATAGGGAATCAAGCTAAGTGTCTATCAATGGGATATTGGATTAAAAAAATGTGGCATATGTACATAATGGAGTACTCTTTAGCTATAAAAAAAGAATAAAATTATGTCTTTTGAAGCAACATGAATAAAACTGAAGACATTGTCTTAAGTGAAATAACTCAGACACAGCAAATCAAATACCATATGTTCTTTTTTAAGTGGGAGGGAGTTAAATAATGTGTACACATGGAAGCAGAGTATGGAATAATGGACAATGGTGACTTGGAGGGGTAAATCATGGGAGCTTGCTCGGTGGGTACAATGTGCATTGCTTTAGTGTTGGATACACTGAATGCCCTGAGTTCACCTCAATGCAATATATCAATATAGAAAAATTGCTCTTGTACCCCATAAATATATACTAATATTTTGAAAATAATAAAGACAGATTGCAGATTGCTTATACTCTATTTTGAAATTATAATAACTGATCATGATGATAATAATGGTAATGAAAATCTAATATTTAACAAATTGAGTGAAAACAAAGCATAAATATTGTATGAAAAGGAAGACTTAAAATTTGAGACAAAATTAAATGTAACTTTTTAAAAATTTCACATTGGCTTCTTCATTGATATTTTTGGGGCTCTTGAATTCATTGTTTCTGAAATTGACAAAATGAATTCTCAACTTCATGAAGATAACATAAATCTTGAATTTCAGTTTTATTGTTAAAAATTCTTTTACCTGTGTTACCTATTTCTTGATGTAAATGTTTGAAAATTAGATGGTAGGCTTTCAGAGCAAATTTCTTCACCATTTTGATTAGAAAACGTACTCAAAGGAAATGAATTTAAAATAAAATTAAATCCATTTTAATTAAGATCTTAAATATATTTTAAATAACTTTTGTGCCTATCTAGAAGAGTTTTTTTGTTGTTGTTATTTGTTTTATTATGGTTGGTTGTAGGACTTGGTCCTGATGTTTATTTTAGTTTGCATTTTCTAAATGATGCTACTTGATATTATTAGGTTCTGCAAGGGTAAATTGTCAATATAATGCTGTTTACATTACCAAGCACTTTGTATACAATCTTCTTTAAGATCAGCATGTTTCGCTATATTACTTGGCAAAAAATAATTTCATTTCCAGAAGATTAATATGAATTAACTATAACTGAAATATGTAATTTTGTAAGCTTTAGAGAAAAAAAAACTTTTCTCTAAGTAGCAATATTATTAATACCATACACCTGTATGTTAAATAATTAAGTGTATCTCAATCGAATTCATTGTCAGTAAGATTCACCTATTCTTACATAATAGCTTTCTAAATTGGTATTTATGGTTTTATAGTTTAGAGCTTGTAGGCGTGAATTAATTTTTTATAAGAAATCACAACTGTGATAGAGCATTATCATTTCAGTAACTAACAGCCTGGGTATCATTCCCAAGAATAAAATCAGCTAAACAAATTAGAATAAAAGCCACATGTGAGATATTCATTATGCATTGACATTTAGAATCTCTTCCTTATTTGTATTCAGAATGCTATATTATACAATGCAATATTTATCTGTGATATTTTCCAACATGATGTGATGGATGTGTAGTATGAAAACCAAAGAACTTTTCCATCAATAAGGAACTTTTCTCCTCTGTAGAATAACATGTTTGATAAATGCTTACTCTCTTTATGCATCCTCTTCTGCAATTTAGTTTTCAGTGTTTTGCATTCTTGCTTTTTTCCTCCTAGCAAGTATCATTCTGTACTTCCAGGAAGGCCTCATCTCCAAAACCACATATAAATGACCACATCTCAGACATTCACAAGTTATTCCCAGGTATGCACACTATAAAAGGAGACTTTGATAAGTAGCTTAAGAATTCTATAATTTATAGTTTGATAAACTGACTTCTTCACTTAATTTTATATTACATAAATATCCTAAGGTAATCATCTTAATCTTAGACTTTACCAGTCACAAACACCTGAATTTTTAAACATTTGAAGTGCTAAATCAGTATTTAATGGCATGGTGAGGTATGCACTTTTAGATTACCTCCATTTTTGTGAGGCTTTTGTACATGTTTGGCACAAAAGTTTTCTAGGGTTGTTTTTAAAATTTTGTTATTTTGTTTTATGGTGTTCAGTTTTGTCAAGAGGACTTTTACTTTGCTAAATATGGTCTTGCATTTTCTAATCATTTCATACTTATATTTAATGAAACATAAATATGTTTTGATGGTTAGATAATTCATTTCAAATGTTTAATCCAAAATATGTTTCAAAAATTAGAAAAGTTTTGTTATCCATTTAAAGTAGAAAATCTAGCTATTTCAAGTGTTCCTTATTATGGGAATTTTCTGTGTCTAATTTTAATTCTATATTTAATGCATGTACAAATTATAGTATTTAAAGTATACAATGGGGAGAAGACATGAAAAAAATATTAAATTAGGAAAACACTTTTTATTCTCATTTTTGCTACTAGTAAGCTGTGTAATTTTGTGAAGCTCACTTAATATTTACTATAAATAAGGAAGTTGTACTCTATGAAATTTAAAAATTTCCCAAATAGTAGCCTTCTCTTATGTATTTTATTAAAGGCTAAGAGAAACAGCAATAGTTTTTAGCTCTGTTGCCCACTATATTTAGCAGCTGGGCATTTTATGAAGGTTCAGGAAAGTTCATAATCACATATCAACAAAAAAGCCAACCATCTGTAATGTTACCTTTAGAACTCATCAGTTCTTTCCTTCCCTTGTCATCTTCAAGATGCAGTACTTTCAAGTGAGTTAAAAAGTGAATCAACTGAATGTATGTTGTAATGGGATACCAAAGATCGAGTCTAACTAAATTTTTGACAGAGATTGAGAGAACTGACCCAATGTTGACCCAGCATTTTCACCTAGTGAACTAGTATTCATTCCTTTAGCCATAGTGAGAATTGACTTTTTTCTAAATTGATGGTCAACAACAAAAAAATAAAATATTTGAGAAAAAAGTAAAGTTTTTGTTCTTCATCTTGAATCTCCTTTACTTAATAATGCCAAAATCTGTCATGATTTTCTAAAAGAAACTCTAATATGGTAGATTTTGAGATAAAAGGTTAAAAACAGAAGATGGGTTAAATAGACTTTTTGCCTTTTTAGTTAATAAAATATTTAATGAAAATGCAAACTGGAAACACAGTATCTGAAATTAATGGGTAGCTCCCAATTAGGTAATATCATTTTGAGACAGACTGAATACTCAAATTATTTTGAAGAGTATAAAAAAAAGTAGATTTATTTAATTCCTTAAATTGAAGTGTACTCCCGAAGAAACTGGTTAACATTTACACATGAAAGCATAGTTATTGTGTTTATTTCAACTATATAACTAAATGTAAGATTTCAGATCACAGGCATGAGTTGTGTTTTTGTATAAGTTATGTACCTTCCACCAGTTGTCCAAAAGGGAAGATCTGGATGTTGATAAACACAAGTAACCTCTTGCACTTTTAATGTTAAAAAATTATTTACATATGTCTAAATGTCTTGGAAAATTGAGAACCATCAAAATGACCAAATAGTCTCTAATTCTGAGATACATCTGTAGGCAGATTTGTTGCAGCAGTGTGAAAAACACAAAGAAATAAGATTAGGAAAATAAGAATCAGTTGTTTTATATTTATCAACTTAAAATAATGATGATTTAAATTTGTTAAGATTAATAAGAGGGCAAACTAGTATATATATTTTTTAATTAGAACATGTTTTTTCTTTATTGGATTATATTACATGGGTTTACATATACAGCTATAAAAGGTAAATGTAAGCATGCTTTCTGAAAGACTGATCATGTGCTGTTTTATTTCAGTGAATGGAAGTGTTTGACAAATTAAAAAAAAAAAAACTCCTTTGTAAGCTAACCTTTAGAATATGTTATTTGAATATGTTTCATTCTTCATGGGACCCTAACATTCCAAGTAGCAAAATCCAGCAATGAAAAACAAATGCAAGCATGCTTTCTTTCTTTAAGATGCATAATAAAGTCAGATGCACTGACTAAAGGACTTTGGGAGGCTGAAGTGGGAGGATCACTTGAGGCTTAGAATTCAAGACCAGCCTGGGAAACACATAGATACCCAGCTCTACAAACAAATGAACAAATGAAAAAGATGCATCATAATTTTTTTTTTCAGTGAATGGAAGAGTTTCACAGAGAAATGCCTTTATGAGCAAACTCTGAAAATCTGCTATTAGAACATGTTTTTTTCGCCATTGGTTCATATTATATGAGTGTTCATATGCAGCTATAAAAAGCAACTCTAAGCATGCTTTCTAAAAGATTCATCATAAGCTGTTTTATCTCAGTGAGTGGAAGTGTTTGGCAAAGAAACAACTTGCTTAGCTAAGCTTTAGAATATTTTATTAAAACATGTTTCTTTCTCTAGTGGGCCCTATTAGGCCAAATAACTACAAATTTTTAAGTAACTGGGGATCATGTGAATTTTTATTTTTATGCTCAGAAGCATACATATCATTATGTTTGGTTATTTTATTTGAAGTCAGAACATATAACGTGACTTAAACTCTTAAAAATTTTCAGATTCAAATTTAACATTTTGATAGTCTATATTATAATTTAGGAGCATAAAAATACTATGATAAAATGTGCTATCAGGAAATATCAAAATAGATATTTCTATATTTTATTTGAAGGACTTTGGGGTATGGAATTTATAAAGTAAAACATCTTTTCAGCTGCCAGATTGAAAGACGTATGTGTATAAATCAATGTTATATGCCCTCTGTATATTGCTTAGATAAGTAGGGTAGATGACTTGTCACTTCTTAGATTCTGATTCCTTACCCCAGTTCTTTTATATTGATAAATAATAATTGTATACATTTATGGGGTACAATGAGATGTTTTCATAAGTATATATGTATATGTGTGTGTGTGATATATATGTGTGAGTGTGTGTGTGTGTATGATTTCATCATTCCACTGTATTTTATAATTTCATCATTCCATTGTGTGTATGTGTGTGTGTGTGTGTGTCTGTGTGTGTGTGTGTGTGTTCATGTGATCCTATCCTGTAGGTTTTATCTTCATTCTGTTATTTCTTTTACTATACTTTGCCCCAGTTCTTTCCGAAAGTAAATAGAGAAATGCTCTTGCCATCACACTGGTATTTTTCCAGGATATTTTCAAATGTAATTTATTGAGGTATGAAACCTTCACAGGAATGCTGATTATTACATACAGAAGAGTACTTGCCCTTGAGTTTGTATCAAGATAAGGACTGAATACTGGATGACATAGAAGTATGATATGGAGGAGAAATCAAACCAAATCCATAAAACCCTAGAAATTTGATTCTGTTTACATGGAGCTTATTATAATTTGAAAATAATTTATTCTGAATTTATCTTTGTTTAGAAAACATTTATTTGTAGAATAAATATACATTTTAACAAATTATAATTGGAGAATTTTTTTCAACATTTAAGTAGAAAATATCTTAAGTGTATTCCAACATTTTTAAATACCACATACAAAAAAGTACATGTAAAAGAAAAAAAAAGTCTTAAAGAAGTATCTAAAAGACTTCTGGTAGTGTGATACATTCATTTGAGTTTTTGATTAAATAACATTACATGATATTTCATTTTTATGAATTATCTGTTACTCTAAATATTTTTGTCATCAAATATTCATTAAATGTTTACTATAGTTAAGACACCATAGTAGGCCTAGGTTAGCAGTTTCTTAAGGAATTCGATTTAGTAACAAAAATGAGACATTTTTGAAAAACACAGTAACAGATATAATGTTCTAAGTGTCACTAAGAAATATAAACACACAATTTCCAGTTACTTAAAAATTTGTAGTTACTTGGCCTAATAGGCCCCAATAGAGAAAGAAACATGTTCTAATAAAATATTCTAAAGCTCTGCTTAGAAAGTTGTTTCTTTGCCAAACACTTTCATTTAAGATTATATAATCAAGAACTATTCATGTAAGTATTTGAATGGGCTTTAAAGAATGGTTAAGATTGGACAGAAATGGATGATGAGACCAGGTGGACAAAAACAGACAAATACATATGTCATATATTGGAAAGAAACAAGTTTAGAACATGTGCAAAGCAGTTATGGGTTATAACTCTGAGATGCTCTGACACCGGATTGTGGAGGGCCCTACATTCACACTGTGTAATTTGAACATTTTATGATTGAGCAATAAAAAATAAAGATATTTAAGCTGGAGACTGAATTGATCAAGGTTGTGATATAGGAAAATTAAGCTGCAGGTGGTGAATCTAATAAAGCACTAACATTTTCCCCAAGCTTTCCAAATGAATTAATAAATGAATGAATGAACTATTCCATTAAATACATACCAAAGTGAAACACATCATTACTTTAGGAATTTTTAAAAAATTAATGCAAGTGACTGCTTTCATTTTTTAAAAGCTTTCTTTCTTCTGGTGAAGTGGATGGATTTTGACCCCAGTTTCAGAATTATTTTCTGGTGCAAAGCACCAAATTCTTTTGTGAACCAAAAAGAAGAGTAATACAACATGTTAAGGAAGAATTTGCAATTTTGTCTGTGAAAATATTGCTGAATTTTGAACCAAATGTCATATGCAGATTTTAGAAATCTCTCTTCCTGACTTGGCCAAAAGCATAGTAGTACAAATTCCAGCTGATGCAATGAACATTCTACCATATGCCAAGTGGCAAAGTTTTATTGCTGGTCTAGCCATTCACTGCTCACATGGAGTTTCCTTTCTTCTGCGCTGTCCATCTGCTGATTACCTGGTGGTACTCTCCCACTGCCATGCCCATCTGCTGGCTACTTGCAGATGCCCTCCCATTGCCCCATGCACCTGTTAAGACTGTTCTTCCCAAAATGCAATGCATCTTATCATGACCAACCAAATTGTAAATTAAATATATATAATCATCTCTTTGAAAAAAGATAGAAAGGGATTTCCTATTAATAGGACCAAAAAAAGTTTAAATATTGGTCAAGCAGGTCATATGAACCCTTCTCTTAGAGAGGGGTAACACAGTGTCTGTAAAATGCTCAAGAAAGAACTCATGAAAAGGCAGAAAAGATGCATATTAAATTTAAAAGAATGTCTTAGATCTTAGATACTAAATAGCTCTCTAAATACTCTACACAGGTAATAGGAAATAGATTTGGCTTCTTCAAGCTATGAAATATTCCTTGTAATATTTGGCAGAATGGTTAAAGGTATCAGAAAACAACCCCTTCCCATGTGACATACTTGAGAGAGGATGTGGAGGTGGAAGAATGAGTGAAAGGATAATGTGTTTGGGTTCTGGATTTGCTCTTACTAAACTAAAAGTGACAACTGAACAATGCAGTGGAGTGAATGATAGACATTTTTTTCTTGAAGTAGCTATCATTTTAACAGGAGTGTGGACAAATTTCTCAAATAGACCTTTCTGAAAGACTTAACAGGATTCTTTTTCAGATAACTTCACATTATTTACATCGCCAGGTATTAAAAGATATCTTGAAGGCTTGAAAGAGGAAAAACTCCCCATCTACAACTAACAAGTACTTTGAGCCCTGAACTAATCAATTGAAAGAAATGATAAACAATGCTAAAGAAAAAAGTATGATTTCTAATACTGGGGCACATTTAGATATGTTTTATTCTTGAGTAAATCTAATCTTTAGGGTTTTAAAAATATTTTTAATTGTTTCACACAAATATTTTTTCCTAAAGAAATCACTGCTGAGAAGTACAGATTGAATGAATAGAATTTATATATATTTATCACAGCATACACCCCTTAAATATGTTAATATAATTAAAAATTTTTAGACAAGCAAGAAACAAGGAATCTATTCTAAGAGAATGGATGGAAATAGATATCAGTTTTTAAAAGGGCTAAGAAAACAATTATTTTAAAATTGTTTTTAAATGTGAATAAAAGATAAGTTTCATGAATATGTGAATGGTATTAACTATATGCTTCCTTATGTCAAACAGATCTAAAAATATCTCCACAGTAGATAAAGTTGTCATTGATTTTGGTTTCACATGTCTAATAAACACTAGTAATGAAACTTTCATAGAGTTTGATATCTGGTTTTTAAATTCAAAATGAAAATGAGATTAAGTTATGTGTGGCCTACCTCCTAGCATCGATTACTTAATGAAACTAGTTTCCAAATAATTATGTTAGTATCAATTAAATTACATGCTTTTTTCATTCAAACTGTTCATTTTGTGGGGTACTTATAAAATGACTTCTAAAGTGGCAAGGTGAAAAGACTAAATATTTCAATTTTATACTTTCACATCACTTCACTTGCTAAGCAAGCAAATTTAAATAATATCCTATATATTTATATGCTTGTGTATTTGCGTTTACCTGATGTTTTATCTTCTTTCGTTAACTATCCTATTCTTTTCTTCCTATATAGCAAGTGAAAGAGATGTTTAAATGTGAGTACTACAGTGTATGTGGATACTGTAGACAGCTGCAGGTCCTCCTGCCGGGGAGCTGTCCTTGTTTGGGCACCATTCTGATACTTCCCTTCCTGCCCCAGCCTGAGCTTTGGCATATTGGTAAAATACTCTGACATTGAGGGGGTATGGTTGGTTCAGTTACTCCACCTTTACATTACCTACTTTTATTTTTGACTTGGGATTTCTTTAAAAAGAGAAAAAAAAAGTAGTAAAAGGATCAATAAACACACATTGATGAAAAAGTTAGAATTAATTTGGTGACAGTTACATTTATATCCATTCTGTACACTTTCATAGGTCCATGTTTATACAAAAGTATCAATTCACATATAATATACAAGTATTCCTGCAAGATAATTCTGGCAATAACTTTTAATACCGAATAAATGAAGGTCTTACTTAGCTTGGAGACAAAGTGTGTCACTTATGGTCCTGATTTCGGTATTTGTGCTCTTCCATTGCCCATTTTTGTGTGCCTCATATTAATCCACATCATTCTAGCTTACAACGATTGCTTTTTCACATCAAAGCTGAAATAATAATAATCACTAAAGCCTTGCCTATTGCAGTTGCTTAAAATTTAGTCCATACAGGTCTTTGCTGGAAGTACTTATAGCTTGTGGTTTTGAAGTAGATAGATCTGTGTTTTATAGAATTACAAGTAACATTACCCAAAGTCGAATTATTTTCTGCACCCTTATTACTGATTTGATTTTGTGTTATGTGTCATCCTATGTTTCTAACCTTCCTATATTTCTACAGTTTTGTGCATCTGTGTCTTTCTATAGTTTATACAATTTCTGTGTCTTTTGTGTATCTGTGTCTTTCCAAACCTTACCATCTTAAACTTAGGTTATTTCTCTTTGAATACTTGGCTGCCAGTATTCACTGCTTAAAGTCTCTGGCTAATTTGAAAGTAATTAGCTAATTTTTA
>PVKP010038987.1:0-20479 GCA_004027715.1 Plecturocebus donacophilus
GGCGTCCACTCACCCTCTGCACTTTCACTGGGAGCTGCAATCCTGAGCTGCTCCTATGTGGCCATCTTGGATCTCCCAATCATTCATTATTTAAAAAAAAATTTTTTGATTCACTATTCGTTGAATCTGTGGATATGGAAACCCACGGACACAGAGAGCCAACTATACATTGATATTGTTATTATAATTATTAAAACTATTGTCATCCACTATGAAGAAGACACTTTTTCTTCATATATTTCTTTTTCATTTATACCCCCTTTATGAGAATGAAACTCTATTTCCACTAATACTTTTTGTCTTGCTCACCAAAATAATGCCTTCCTCCTCTAGTAGCAGTCACTCAATTCATCCCAAACTAAATGGTTAATATATGCGTGTGTGAATGAGTATCTGCAGGGAATGAATGTCTTTCCTATCATTTGTGAATGACTGAAGCTTAGCATTGTTTCTGTTATTTTGAAAGCTCATAATATATGCTTGCTTAATAAGAAAATAAACTTGTTAATTCTGTACTGTACATAAAAGTTGACATTGTTGATATGTATTGACTTGCTCAGTGAGCCTTTCCTAAGTGCACCAACAGTGAACTTCTTTGCTGGTAATCCATTCAACGTAACAATATAGGTTTAACTCTCTTGATGTTGTAGATTGTTGTTTTTGAAAGAGTATTAAGGAATTCTCAATAATTGTTCATTCTCAAGCACTATGCTTTGAGGTGTTTAGGGATTAAATGCGAGGACCCACAGTATCAAATGCAGTATTTCTTTTTAGAAAGATTTATGGTTGGCTGAAAACACCTGGTGAGGGGAATTGTAACTTTTTCTCAAATCTTCTTTCAGAGTAATCTAGGTACAATTCAAATTGCAGTTATCATTTTAGTCATTATCTTTAGGAGGTAGGCACACTTGAAAGGCTGTATGCAGAATAAGAAACATGCATGGGAAATACTGCAGAGAGAGTAGCAATACTCACAAACTAAATATCTCTAATGAATGACCAACTTTTATTATCTCTGTGAAGACTGCATAAATGATACTTTAGATTTGATATATAATCTTCCCATTAGGTACCTTATCCCCACTTAGAGTGGATAGGGTACCTCACTGGGAAAACCTACAATGGCAATGACCTTTATGTTACCTAGAATTGATCTCATGGATAATTGTCTTAATTATTATAGAAAGTGCATTTCTACTGTTGGCCATAACTACTCCTGTAGATATAAAAATGCCTTTATTGTTAATCTCCAACATTGTGAGTACCTCACAAGCAGTGCAGAAAAGCTCTAAAAGCCTGATAAGAATTCTTGACGGTGAGCATAATAGTGATGTGTACTTAATGAGGAAGTAAAACTCTCCTGCAAATTGGATTCTGGCGTCTTTAATCAATCAGTGGAGACCACAACACTTGTATCTTGAAATCCGAGAAGAAACATATTTTCCAGACAGATGGATGTTTTCAGCAAAAAGAGATAAAGAATTGAAGTGATGAAGCTTCTGTGAAGCTTATGGTCAACTAAATACTTAAGATTCTCTTTCGTACAAAGATTTAGAGATTGGTTTGCTATGTTTTCAAACACATATACTTTATAAATTATTTCTCTCCTCATTTATTTTTTTCTTCTCCCCTCCTTTTTCTGTCTTTCATCTCTGTAGTTGATAGACCTGAATTTGAACCACTCCATAAATTACGAAGTGTGTGACCTTGAGATAGTTATTTAATCTTAATAAAATTTAGTTTATATACTTTCAATAGCAAGATTTTCAATTGAACAAGGTTATTAACTTTCACAAGTTCTCAAAATTCAGAAAGA
The DNA here is from genome assembly GCA_004027715.1 of Plecturocebus donacophilus. Classification (NCBI taxonomy): domain Eukaryota; kingdom Metazoa; phylum Chordata; class Mammalia; order Primates; family Pitheciidae; genus Plecturocebus; species Plecturocebus donacophilus. Next base: position 1,817 of record PVKP010038987.1, read on the forward strand.
GAGAAACCTAATCTTGGTCAGGTGCTGAACACAGCAGTGGGTATACAAAAATGGTGTGGTCTTTCTCCTAAGGGGTGAAATGGATGTGCAGAATGTCAAATAATGTGGGATGTGAGTGATTTCATTGTGCACAGTATAATAGTACATTTGGTTTGAATTTTGCCAGTGTACAAACTCTTAACCTCTGTAAGTTTCATTTGGCATGTGAAAAGAATAGTTATACTTCACTGGGCCTTTAGGAAAATTAAACTAGTCAACATACAGGGAAGCATAAATCATTATAAAAATGCAGTGATTATTGTGATAGAAACATAAATACACATACAGTTCTGTGAAAGAACAAATACGGTGTTGCAGATTTGTGTTGTTTTTCCAGGAGACAGCTTACAAGATGGAGATTAGCACTCAGGATATTTACTAAAGGAGTGTTTAGAAGATTAACAACTGTGGAAAGGAAGTGCAAAAGCCAAATCAGGTCAAAGCTGAGAGCTGCAGTGCATCCCCAACATCGACCAAACTCATAGGGAAGTCTGGAGCTGGGATGTTCCTTTAGAGTTGGGGTGAGGAGTTGCTTTTTATACCCACATTTTGATTAGTTGTTAATATGGTGTCCCCCACCCAAAATCTCATCTTGAATTGTAATTCCCATAATCTCTATAATCCCCATGTGTTGAGGGAAAAACCAAGTGGCGGGTAATTGAATTATGGGGGCAGTTTCCTCCATGCTGTTCTCTTAACAGTTAGAGAGCTCTCATGAGATCTGATAGTTTTATACCAGGCTCTTCCCTCTTCTCTCTGCAACTTTCCTTCCTGTCACCTTGTAAAGAAGGTGCCTTGCTTCCCCTTCACCTTCCACCGTAATTGTAAGTTTCCCGAGGACTCCCCAGCCATGCTGAAGTGTTAGTCAATTAGACCTCTTTCCTTTATACATTATCCAGTCTCAGGCAGTTCTTTATAGCAGTATGAAATGGACACTTACAGTCTTTTGATGCAGGCTGCCTTTGAAAAGAGGCACAAATTTGGGCAAGATTTTTTCTTAAACTCAGTTGATCCTTCAATGAGTGCTGACAACTGACAGACATCTTCACTTCGCATTCCTAGAGGCTGGGAAAATAATTTTAAATTCCAGACAGCGGATCAAGATGATCCAGCATACTAGAAAAGGTGTTTGACTGTTCTAATTAGGAAAAAGACGTTGTAAAAGGCTACACAGAAGAGAGAACTGTTTAATTTTTGCATTAAATTTAGACTTGATAAATTCTATAACTTCTATTTACACACACTCACAAACACATATAGAATCAACTCCATATAAAGCAGACACTTTATGTTTCATCTTCTGTTTCTTAATAAGGCAAAAGAGAGAGTTTACAGATGAAACATTGCATTTGAGTACTTTTTCACTCCTGAAGAGGTAATTTCAACTGATAGGATGATAGCTTTTTATGATATATCTGTATTGCTTCTCTGACATCATTTAGACTTGCAAGTGTGAAGTATTTTCCGAAGGAAATTGCTATTAGCTCATCAACATACCCAGAGGTCACTGATAAATACTGAATATAACAATTTTTGGAAGAATTAGCACAACAGTTTATGTTTTTATCCAAGGGCAACTGCAGAAATTTGCTTTGGTGTTGAATTAACTGCTTCGTGATGTCTCACGTTTTTTTTCTTTCAAATGACCCTGTAACAGATGATCTAAAATTTCTATCTACCTGTGGTTTGCAGAAGATATGCTTCCAACAGCATATTCTTTTTTTTTTCCCCCCATCAGTTGTTAAATGACCTTTACTGAAATATTTTCCTTTGTGCTTCTTAACTAGCTGGGCATTCTGCAGCACCACTGTTGATGTCATTCATCTATGATGTCATGAGGGTGGCGGCCATCAACATTACAGCCCACAGACTGGGCAGTCCCCAGGATCTCTTTAATGGTTCCAGAGAGTTCTCTAGCGAAAGATCGATGCTGCATCTGTCGAGCAATGTTGGCAATCTCATCAAAAGTGATATTCCCGCTGTGTTTAATGTTTTTCTGTTTCTTTCTGTCTCTGGCGGTTCCTTGAGGGCTTTGATGATCAGGGCAGAGACGGAAGGCACCATCTCAATCTGGGCCTGTCTGTTCTGAATGGTCAGTTTCACTGTAATCCTCAGGCCCTTCTAGTCACCCGTTGCCTTGGCAATGTCATCACCAACCTTTTTGGAGACAGACCCAGGGGGCCGATCTTGGGGGCCAGTGCAGAAGTGGCACCGGCTTCACCCCCCGGTGCACCTCAGGTATATGACTTTGATTTCGTTGGGGTCGAACTTTGGCAGCATGGTGGGAGTCCAAGGTGCAACTTTCTTCGGTCGTCCCGAATCTGGGTTCATCTGACACCAGCCGCCAACAGCATTTTCTAATACACGTTTCTATCACAGACTTGTCTTTACAAGCTGTTAGGCCACGTGAGCACTATGACCTCGTGCTTTACAGGAAACTTAATTCCAAGGAAGGAATTCATTCAACCTATCTCATCAATGACATTTTATAGGATTTCACAGCATTTCTGTTTTTCACTGACATACCTATTTTATTAGCACATAGGTAATAACGTGAGTACTGCTTCATTAACTTCAAGTTAACCAACAGCCATTTTACTTGGCAATTAATGGACAGGAGGAAACAATTTCACTTCATCAAAAATCCTACACTTAACTACTGTTAGACCACATGGTTTCTAGCTGACACTGTGATATCTTGTTTGAGTCACTAGACATGCTCACTCACATTAGAGGACCCAGAACACAGACCTGATTAAGCAGAACAACAACAATAACAACAACAACAACAAGACATTTAAGACATACCATCTAGGAAAAACCCAATGGATTAAACTCTTATTTTAGCAGAAAAGGACAATTTATTTAAAGATAGATATTAGCTTATCTAAATTGGAGTAAATAATGACAACTCAATTATCTTCACAGATTGGTATTCTGTGGCTCCCTCTATTCTTGGGGGTTCTAGCCTTTCTGTAGTTTATCTCAAGGCTGTAAGACTTATTATTCTAATATTAATAATACAGCTACTGTATTTAGAGCACTAGTTTATAAAGCACACAGCCTAGTGGCTGACATTTCATAATCCTCACTAGTGCCCTATGTATTTGATGATATAAAGGTGAGAATACTGAGAGAAAGTAGTTTGGTAACATTTCTAAAATCCTTTAGCATGGTTTTACAGTCAGATACACAAAAATGTGAGTCTCAGCTTTATACTTTCCTGCTGTACAGAGACCATTCCTTTTGACTAACCTGTTTCTCATTTATTTTCTGATTATTCATAATGACTTTAAAAAAAATTCTGTCAATGCTAAACATAGAAGCTATATCTCCAATGCAATTTGAAGGCACTCCTGCATCTGGGACCCATCAGTATTGTCACAACTGCTAATGCCTGGGGTCATGAGCACTGATGTTAGTAAGAATGTCACCATTTCATCCCCATAAGAACTCACTGGCTCTGTCCAGCAGCGATACTTTTTACTTTTGTTGTTCAGAATGATTAAAATTATGCTATTAGGTTTTTTGCATTTGAATCTCCTCTTGTATGGACCTGAGAGTGAGGTCTGCCAGAGTACTCTTCACCAAGACAATCAGTAATAAAGTTATATCTAGACGTGTAGGAAGCTCAGATGAATCAAGGCATTCTTTATTTGTCCTATAAATATGGTCCCTACTGGTGTGCACCAGGAGTCAGCTCAACCTCAGGTGCATCTCCTTAGGTCTTTAATAATGTAGCCTGTTACAGTGGCCAGATATGAAGATGATACACTCACTGGTATCCAGCAAACTGAATTAATTCGCTAACATCTTCTTATCTTAAAAACCAAGACATCAAATCAGGACAAAGCTAAAGAATTTGTAAATTTACTACTGAGGACCTAATATTGTAGAAATTTGTCTCTAGAGCTGTGAAATATAAAATAAAATAGTTAGATTGGCTATCCCTTGCCAGTCTGAGGCCCCATGTACCAACTATATATTTATGACTAAATTGTCAAAAATAAATTTACTCTTCTAATGCCACTGTTTCCATCTTGACTACAAAGAAAATTGTCCCTCTGTGATAGTTAAGCTTTTAAGTAATGGATTGTTGTGTGTGTATGTTTGTGTGTGTGTGTGTGTGTGTGTGTGTGTGTGTGTGTGTGTTGGAGGAGACAGGAAAGGAAGATAATCTTGAAAAACAAATATGGACATTGAAGTTAGATAGACTTGATTCTCCTCAATGTGAACTTTATATGAATAGATATCAATATATAGACAGAAACCTAAAATCCTTAATTCTTTCTCAGCTATCTATATAACTAGCTCTGTGATTTTGAGGAAACTATATCACCTTTCCAAGTATCACTTGTAATACTGAAATAAACAATCATACCTAAATGGGAAAGTTATTGTGAAATCAGATGGTTAAGCACGATAAATATTTACCAGAAAGCATTTAAACTCAATAAATAGTTACTGGGAATGTCTGTACTGCTTCTTAAGAGACAGTTGGCTAGACCCTTTGCTGACTGTTTATCCTTGTCCCCAAGTACCTATGTGAAGCTTTCTTTATATTAAGATGTGCTGAACCACTCTATTCACATTAGCCAGGATATGGAATAAACTAAGTATATATCAACAGATGAATAAAAATTATATGTATGTATACAAAATGGATGTTATTCAGCTGTAAAAGAATGAAATTCTGTCATTCTCAACAATATGGGTGAGCCTGGAGGATATTATATTAAATGAGGTAAGTCAGGCAAAGAAAGATAAATATCACATGTTTTCACTCATATGTGAGAGCTAAAATAAATTGAGTTAATATAAGCTGAAAGTAGAATTGTGATTACGGGAGATTGGGAAAGGTTGGGGACTGGGGAGGATTGAAAGAGATTGATTAATGAATACACAATTACAGTTAGATGAGAAGAAGTATTTCTAGTGTTTTGTAGCACTTTTGGGTGAATATGGTTAACAATAATTGAGCATAAAATTTCAAAAAGCTAGAAAAAAGGATTTTGAATGTTTACGCAAAGTTATAAATATTTGAGGTGATGGGCATGCTGATTACCCCAATGTGATCATTACACATCGTATGCATGTATCAAAATATCATTCTGTATTTAATTATGTACAATCCTTGCGTGGTAACTAAAAATAAGACGGAAAAATGTGGTGAACCAATCTTTAGCATTTTATTTTTCTTATCCAAAAACCAGTATTAGATTACCAAATCAGCCAAGTAAACATGCTTAGTACATCAAAAAAGCAGGTGAGAGATATATCCAGAAAGTTGACAGAGGCCTATTAACTCATCATATTTTATTCATGATACTGCTGATTAAACTGCATGGCAACATCATCTGGGAAGCTGAGAATCCCCCAGAGAAAGTGTGGAGTTCCACTCCAGGTCAGGAAAGAGATATAATCAGATAGAAAACCACCCTGAGGATTTTTCTTTCACATTTTCTTGCATTGTCTTATTAGAGGTACCCTAGCTGTAGAAAACTGACTATCCTAAGTGTGGGAGGGATTAGATAATTAGTCATTGAAATTTTCTGTGTTGTACTCAACCTACAGGTGAAAAAAGGGCATAGAAAGAAAAATTACTTACAGGGAGCACAGATAAAACCATTATGCATTGACTTTGAAAGAATTATAATACAATCAGAGCTAACAGATAATTACAGTACCATTAAGCTAATGAGTTAATTATTACATTAATTGGCAGGTTAATGGAACTCCAATATGGAATTTTAAAGTCTGCACTTAAATTTCCAAGAAATAATATATTACGTTAAGAATTTTCTCTAGATAATGTATCTGTACAAAAATACAATTTGTTTTTTCCATGGAGAATCCTTGATTGAATTTTGACTCCCCTTTGATCAGTACATTAGAAACACTTAAATACGACAGCATAATAGACAACAATATGTAATAATTACAAATAATTTTTGAAAAGTAAACATGGGATTTAAGCTATAAAATCACGTGTTTTAAACTTGGTTTTTGTTTACCAAAACATAATTTAAGTAAAGATGTCATTTGTCTCTTTTTGATATTTGTTGCTTTTTGCACTTCTTTTGAGGACAAATCACATTCAGTTTAGCATGGGACAAATCATTCCAACATGCCTTACCTTTTTTTCTCCTCCTTCCAGCTGGCTTACAGAGAATGCAACTTTGTGTAAATAATTTCTGGGCTAACAGTGTTGGAAGTACGATTAGTTAGAAAAGTTATGGGCTCTGTAGTTTCAGAGCAAAAATTTTAATATTTCAATTTAATTTGAAATATTTCAATTTCATGATTTCCAGGTAGATATTTTCAGAATTGAGTTAAGTTGTAGGACAACAGCTACTGTTGCAAAATTGATTAGTGTAGGGAAATAACCTCCATACATTTGATGTCCTGTGCCTTTTGTGACTAGAGATATTTCATTGCCTAATATTGCCAAAAATGTATATGTTGCAAGCCTAATTCTAATGCAACAGTATTTGGACATAGAGCCTTTGAGATATAATTAGGTCACGAGGGCAGGACCCTCACAAATGGGATTACCAGTTTTCTAAGGAGAGAAAAGAGAGACAGCTAGCTTTCTTTCTGCCATGTAAGAATAGAAGGAGAAGTTGGCTGTTTGCAAACCAGGAAGTGGGCCTTCACCAAACACTAGTTCTACCAGCACCTTGATCTTGAAGTTCTTGGACTCTGCAGTCTCCAGAACTGTGAGAAATCGATTTATGATGCTTAATTTACCCAGTCTGTGATACTTTGTTATACCAGCCCAAACTGACTAAGACAGAAATTGCTACTGAGCTATGGGGTGTTACTGCAACAAATACCTAAAAATGTGGAAGTGGCTTTGGGACTTGGAATGGGTAGAGACTGAATGAGTTTCAATATAAATGATAGAGGAAGCTGAGACTCTCATGAAGGGAATTTTAAAAGAAATTCTGGAAAGGGATCAGAAAGGAAAGAGAAATCTGTAGGAAAAGCTTTTGTGTTTGTAGAGAATACAGAAATAGTCATGTGAAGAATGCTATAAATGTGGACAGTAAAGGCCATTCTGATGATGTTCCAGAAAGAAATGAGCAACATGCTATTAGACAATAAAGTAAAGGTGATCTTTATTATAATGTGGCAAAAAATTTATCTGAATTGCATTTGTCTTCTAGTGTTGTGGAAGATAGAATGTGCCAGCAGGAAAATTGCATATTTATCTTAAAAACTTTCCAAGCAATGTGTTTTAGGAGCAGCTTGCTTCCTCCTGACTGATTAGGGTAAACGGAAGGAGAGATAAATGATTTGAAGCTGGAATTATTAAGCAAACAAAACCAGAACTTAACAATTTAGACATTTCTCAGCCTGTCTGTATTACCAAAAGTCAGAAAATGTGTTCAGAAGAGAACACTAAGTCTGTGATCAAGCAACAGTTTAATTAGGAGTTTAGCGTGGATGTGAACTATGGACTTAGATTATCCACTATCCCAGCAGGAAAACTGCTAGTTTGGACTAAAGGGTAAGGAGACTGGAAGAAATCTAGGAAGGTTGTTGAGGTTGTTGTGCTTCCTGGATTTATAGAGCAGGACCATAGAGCTATTCAACTGTGGACATGTTCTATTATGCAGAACAATGGAAGAATGACTTAGAGGACAATTCAGAAATTATCTGCGCTGTCTTCTTGGTTTCAATAGCGGGGAGGGTGAAATTGCCTTGCTTTCAGTAGGATAGATAACCTCTGCCTAAAGCTAGGAGGGTGGTGTCAACCAAAACGGTGGGGGCTTAATCCTTGACTGACAGAACATGAGAATCAGGAGCCCTACTAACCTGAGCTGAGGATATGGGGCCACTTCTCCAGTGAGTATGGAAGGTGGAATCAGAACCACCTTTTCCAGTAGTCCTGGAGAACTGAAAATGGAGCCAAAGGGGACTATTCTTAAGCCTTACTGTCTTGTGGAGTTTGCCCTTCTAGATTTGGGACTTGCTTGGTACCCACTACATCTTCTTTCTTCCTTATTTTTCCCTTTGGAAATAGAAACGTCTACCCTATGCCTATCCCACCATTATAAGGAAGCATGCATTTGTTTGGTTTTACAGTTGATATTGTGAAATATACAGTTCATCTTCAAGAGTCTTTCCTGGCATACAACTTCTAAAATTCTTAGAAACTCCAAAGTCATGTCCTGGAAGGTCATGTGTCCTGGGACAGGATGGAAGCTTCACACCTCTTCTCCTATGTCTTGGCCTGTGCATCTCTTTATCTGTATCCTTTGAAATATTCTTTACAATAAACTAGTAAATGTGTTTCCTTGAGTTCTATGAACTCCTCCAGCAAATTAATGAAACTCAATCGGGGATTGTGAGAACTCCAACTCGAAGCTGATCAGTCAGAATTTCTGAAGGCCCTGGTTTTGGTGGGAATATTTTGGGTTCTCAGCCCCAAACCCGTGGGATCTGGCACTATCTCCAGGTAGATAGTGGCAGAAGTGAATTGAAGAACACCCAGTCAATGTCAGCTGCGGAATTGATTGCTCACTTGGTGGTGGGGAGAGCACTTCAATCCCTACATTTCATCACAGAATTATTCTTCTGTGTTGATTGTTGAATTGACTGAAAGAATAGAAAAGACAAGATTCCCTATCCTGCCATCCCCAAACATACAGATTCATAGCTAGAAAGGAATCGTGCATTAGGATAAATTGTACTTCTAGTCTCAGTCATACCTGATTTAGATATCTAGAGGAGATTTTACTCTTAGACTTCAGAGTTTATGGTGAGATAACCTAAGACTTTGGGGGCTTTTGGAATGGAATAAATTTTGCATGTGAGAAGAATATAATTTTTGGGAGGCTGGGAGCAGAAGACAGTGAACGAATTTTTTTTTTTCTGAAATTCGTATGTTGAAACCCTGATCCCAGTATGATGGCATTTGGAAGTGGGGCCTTTTGGAAATAAGAGTGGTGTTCTAATGAATGGGATTATAAAAAGAGCTTCAGGAGCTAGCAAGTTAGGATCTACTGGCACCTTGACTTTAAACTGCTGATAAAACAATAATTGCTGACACTTTTCTAAGTTCTCTGATTCATTTTAGTGAGTAATGGAAATTGAATATGGATTGTGGAAACCCCTGAAATTGTAGCTATCCTGGGTAAGAGAATTTCAGAAGAAGTAGATTAAACATAAATCCTGAAGTTATGACCAAATTGCATGGATGTGTTTTTTTTTACAGTTTATTTCAATGTTGTTCATAATTTTATACATTTTGTTTTGCTCACAACTCAACAATTGTCCTTTTAATAATCATTCTAACTCAAGATTAAATATAACAACTGATTCTCAGTTTAAAGCATCTTAAAACATTTCGCTGTCCTCTTATCATTCTTTTTTCCCAAAGATACCACAGTGCTTTAGAAATACTAATGATTTCTTGAAGCATGTCTTGACTGGTGACTTTATTCTACTTTTTACAAAGGTAAAAATGGAGAAAAATCTGTAGTTACTCTAATATTCACACTTAAAGTGTGAAACAGCTGCCGGAAGACTCAAGAAAGGAGTATGGTTTAGATAGCACAAGCTAGGCAAAACAGAGAACACAAGAGAGCATTTTATGGCCTAAATTTTGTAAATTACCCTTTCTATAAAATGGCATCATTGCAAAAACAAAAGTATCTGTTTATCTATTTTGTTGTACCCTAAAGATGCTGTTGCATGGTATCCGAAATGAGATTGGCAAAGAAGGGAAATATGATTCTTGAGCAAAGAGAAGTCACATATATAAGACCATAAACATTGGAAGTCACAAGAAGTTATGGGAAATTTTACATTTTCCCTTTTCTCTCTGAAGTTTCAGTAATGTTAGTCTATCATCAAGTGAACTGACAGTAGACAGATTAACCAGAGGGCAAAAGCAAACACAATGTATTATGTGCATGGACACAGAAGCCACACACAAAGTGTTAAGGCTCAAAGAAGAGCCAGATGACTGAAGTTTTTATACCAAACAAGAAAGGAATAGAGGCTTGGGGCTTCCTTGAAGGTGGTAACAAATTATGGGAGGATGAGGGGAGGAAAGGCATGGTGAGGGAAGGCTGTCTTGCCATGCAGATAGAAAGTCTCCCAGGTAACAGCCCTCAGACTGTTTAAATGACTGCCTGTGGTCATTTCTGTCTGGGAAAGTGTCAGACTTTTATTCATAATTGGGAAGGTAAAGGGGCCTCAGAGAGAATACCTGCTTACATCTGCTCTTTATCCTACAAAAGTAGAGACATGTAAATTTCCTTTACAAAAGAACAGGTTTTCAGAGGTACATTTACTGTTTCTCTAAATAACCAAATTAAATATGTCAAATAATCACTTTCTGGGTTGTATATTTTGGCCTCCCACGATGGATGCCGTAGTATACCATACACCATTTTACCGCGCAGTTATAAAATGTTCTTTTAATAGTTGTTCCTATTATAAGGTTAACTGGACCACTAAGTATTCACATGCAGTGTCGATTTTGGTATGTTTTGTTTTTGATCTCTGCTGCCACACTGAATTTCTTTCCAGACCGTTCTTCCACTTCTCAGTTTTGTCCAGGGAGAAGAAAAAAGTAAATGCTTTAGAGGTTACTTGAGAAAATGTTTTATGTCAGCTGGGCAATGTGAATGTTGTACTGCTTTCAAGATCACTGTCCCTCCACATTCTCTGATATCTTTCTGAGTAGGACCACCAATTTCCTCAGCATTTAGGACACTCTGTGACTTCTCACACTGAGTAAATTCCTAATAATGGGCACCAAGTGGTTTTACAATCATGTGGGAAGTCAGATCCAGAGAAATATATTGGAAGGCAATTCTCCTTAAGCTACTCTGCAAGCAGCAGTCAAGACATTTTTTTTCTCTCATTTTTCAGCACCTCCAAGAAATATAAGAAAGAGAAGTGGCCTAGAGAACGCTCACTGCCATAGGCACCAAGAGAAAGACACAAAGATAATAGTTTCTGTCACAGAGCAGAACTGTCTGTGATGGCTTTTCTGCAGGAGTTACACAAGTGAGGCTAACACACTCTGCATGAGTTCTTTCGCTTGCCTCTGCCACAGAGATGCAGAGAAGCACATGAACACTTAGTTTCCAGCAACTGCCAAAGCTACCAAGCTCCACAGACAGTAGGTAGGTAAGATGTCCTTGCCCATGCTGGGCTCGTATCTCCAGGTGACTCTTTCAGGCACATATGGTCAACATCAGTGAGACTAAGTTCATTCACTTGCTCTGGGCTGCTGCTGTTGTTTCTATCATTGACTTTTTTAAAGTTGATTTTAACTTCTTCTACTTTGCTATATTGTATGACTGTTAATGAATTTAAACATATTCTTAGAGCAAAGTAGGTTATTTCTAATTGATCATCTAAAAGTAAGAGTAAACTCCAATAATGAGAGTCCTAAAGACACTTATCTGGCCCACTTTGCCTGCTCTCTGCTCTTCCCTCATCTGAGCTCTCTTGGGTTTACCAGACTTCTGATCTCATATTCTCCTCCTTTTTCAGGGTTTTAAGATTTTCATCAGATTTGGCATTAGTCTTAAATTTTAATTAAAATTAAAACATAAAGCTTCTTGACTCATCTCCTAGAATGCTATTATTTACTTAGGTCTGCTAAGATTCTGGTTATATCAATGAACCAACACCCTGTGGGATTTTTTAGAAAGGGAAATCCTATGGCTACATCCTATACCTACTGAATTACCTAAGAAACTGGGGGGATGGGTCACAACAATATGTCCTGTAGCAAGCCCTCCAGGTGATATCGGTGAGAACCATTTGGTTATTCACATTGTCCTGTAACCAACCCTAGGCCCAGAATCTAAGTATGTTTTTAGTGTCCCAGCATTAGTCTTCCTTAGAGGGGCATAAGGACCAGACAGAATGTAGGCAGATACACCTAAGTTGAAACAGGTGACAATGATCATAAAACAGAAGAATAAACATATGCAATTATCTTGAACAAAAAACTATATACACTATGGCAAGCAGAAATTATTGCCTCAATCCAGCAAACTGATATTCATCTTAACAGAGCATTTGCAATTAAACTCATTGCAAATTGCAAAAAAGTGCAAGAAGAAATCAACTGCTTAATATGATTAGGAGTGATCTGTCACCGGAACTATTCAAGGAACAGTTAAGAATACTCATGTATGCATTAGGGTATATGGTGGAAACAGGTGTTGCAGAGGTGTTTTGTCACAATTATCAAGTTGAACGTCATTGGAACACAAAACAATTCAGTGTTTAAGAAACACAGGAGGTTGTCATCTCACTAAAAGTAGTTTTAATTAATGAATTTCTGGGATTCTCCATGAATGTTTCATGATTTCTTAATGGTAAAAGAAGAGTTAGAAAGTGTCTGACACAATAAACAAGTTCACATTTCTAAAATACTCATTTATCTTTATATTTGTACCCAGAACATTTCAGCGTAGTCAAAAGAACCCCAAACATGAAGAACCTAAAAGAAACATTGTTCCAGGAGGAAGCTCAAGAGAAATGAATGTATGAAGAGGAAAGAGACTGTGGGGAGGAAAGTGAGAAGATGAGTGCATTTAGCATGAAATCTATAACATCTGACCTTTCGCCAAGATTAAAGCCCAGCTCAGAGCTCCATATTTAATTGGATCAGTTCACATCAGTGTAGACACATCAGTAGGGTATCTTGGAATTGCCTTATTTCTCACATCCAAGTCAGGGAATTGATATCCCAAAGAGATGACATAATGGCAGAAATTAAAATTCCATGTGAATATTCTCTAATTATAACAAAATAATTAGGCTATGTACCCATCCCTTTTCATCTGCCTTTATCAGTGTTGCCTCAGAGGGAAAGCAATGAATGCCCTCTCCAATGTTAGCTTGAGAACCTCCACCTTCTTAGAGGTCCTCTTGTGACAAGTAGAAGGTGGACTTCCAGCTCTAAAGTGGTGCGATCAAAGTGCAATCCTTCCAACTGAGTGAGTGACAGTCAGCAAGTTCTTTTACCATCTTAGCCACAACATATTCATCTGCTAAGTGTGGTAATACCTTCTGTAAGAGTAAATGAGGAAAAATGCATCTAGTTACTATGTGGCTGAGTAGAAGCCTCCAAAAAAGGGAGTAAAAGTATGGATTTTATTTCTTTCCAGAGCCTGACCTGAAGCCTTACTGACTCTGAAACATCATCCTTCCAGTGAATCAGTGTGGATGGATTTAGTATTTCTAACTCAAAAGAATACTCAGAAGAGATGAGTATGTGATACTGAATATCTGTTTTTATATACATTGTGATATATAATTGCCTAGAAAATTAAATACTGCCATCCATTGGCAAACCTATTTTAAGTAACAAAATTATGACCAGAAGGGGGTTTTTATTAGAAATCAGGGGCAGGAAGAAGATATGTTATGCATTACTGTTTTCATGTTTCATGACAGCTGGATATGAAAACACAGTTCAACTGCTTCTGCATAAAAACTGCCTTGAAACAGGACTAAAATATTTGCATTGCATTGTCCAAGGCTCTATCTTTGAATATGTGTGGTGTACCTTGATATCCTTATTTATTATTTACTCCCTTCCTAAGCAACTATCCTCTGATTGTTTTTATTTAATAAAGGATGCTATGTGTTAATTTAAAAAGTAAAATTTGAAATAAAGCTGACATATTACAACTTGGCTCTGCTAACTATAAGTTTATCACATTGAAAAAAATAACAATTGGTGTCTGAGTTTCATATATGTAAAATGTTTTTAATAAATATGCCTGACTCACTGATTTGTTTGTTTGTAATAAGTGAAATAGTGGTGTTTTCCATTTTGGTACTATTGTTGTTCCCACTTTATAGATTAGTGAACTCAGGTTTATAGAAGTTAAATGATAGACAATGTAGCCAATACTAAAACACTGCTAAGTATATGATTCAGGAATCAAACACAAATGTAGTGACTTGACAACTCACCGGCTTAACCACAATTCTATATGGCAAGCTAGCAGGCTACTGTATGCAGCCTGTTAAGGTGGAGAATGAGCTTGATGGCATAAACTCTTCTGAAATCTTCTCACCATACATAGGAAGGGCTATAGTGAAGAAAATGTCCCCTATTTGGTATCTTCGTCAGTGCTAGACACCCACTTGTTTTTTGTTGGTTCCTTGGGTTTTCATGCTAAACTCCCTTGTTTTTACTACTTTTGTTCTGCCAGCAGATTGTGGCCATTATTAGGAAAAGCTCTTTCCTACTTTTAGTAAGAGGAAACCATGTAATTGTTAAGTTCATGTTAGATGTAAATAAACTCCATTTTGCTTAGATTAATGGTAACATGAGTGTCTTCGACTTTCCCCCATATCCCTCCCACTTTCCTTTCCCTCAAACTCTCCCTGATCATTTCTGCTTTCTAGCCACCCCACCCCCAGTGTGTTCCTTAAGTGGTCCCAATGCTATGTGTAAAAAGTGTGTGTATGACAGGTAGCAACTGCCAAAACCCTATGTGTGCAATTGCAATTCACATAAACCAATCCACCTGCAATCTGATCCAACTTATCTGGCTTTCTTCCTAGCCCTAGGTGTAATTTTGTTTCTGTGTTTGGCTTATGTATTAGTCTGTTTTGTGTTGCTAGAGAGGATTACCTAAAGCTGGGTAATTTGTAAGGAAATGATATTTATTTAGCTCAGGGTTCTGGAGGTTGTGCAAGAAGCGTGGCACTGGCACCTGCTTCTGGTGAGGGCCTCAGGGAACTTCCAATCACGGTTGAAGGGGAGTTGACATCACAAGGCCAGAGGAAGGAAGCAAGAGAGAGGAAGCAAAAGGGTAGAAAAGTGCCAGGCTGTTTTTAACAAATCAGATCTCATGGGAGCTAATAGCGTGAGTAGTCACCCATTACCATGAGGACAGCATGAAGATGTTCATCAGAGATCTGCCCCCATGACCCAAACACCTCCCATCAGGCCCCACCTCCAACACTGGGAAGCAAATTTCTACACGAGAGTTGGAGAAAATAGATGGCCAGACTTTATGAGCTTGATTCATTTTTTGCCTTGTACCCCACTTGTGGAGAAGCCTCTTCAATTCAGATAATTTTCTGCTGGGGACTAATAAAGGTTTGTGAATTAAATCCAGTGTCTGCCATGTCATCAGTTCACTGATCCAATACATTTCTGCTAACATCATCACCAAATCTCTTGGTCCATTACAAATATTGTTTAATTGCTATTTTCTTATTCTTGCACATTGTTCCTCATTCAAAAGGCTTTATGAAGACACCAAACCTAAAATAAATTCAAGCATATGGATATCACCTCAAAAGCTATCTAAAATTCAACACCTCATTGACTTTCTCCTTCCTCAGAAATCCCTCTTTTTCTCATGTTTTTGTTGAAGCTGCAAATCTGTTTCTTATTATCAAACATATATTTTATTCATGTATTTATCAATTTCTAATCACCAATTATGCAATGGTACCAGATGACACAAAGATTAAAACATTGGTAACTTTAGTTACAATTGCTTCCTTTTCCTTTACAACTTTGAAGTCTAATTAGATGGAAGCCATCAACTTTCCATGCTTTGTCTTTTCTTGCTAACATTTGCCTTATGTTTTCTGTTTACTTTTTTTTTCGTTTTAACTTGAATCATTGCCCAAGTTCAGGACTCTAATTTTTTACTTTATGGATATTTCAGTAGCTTCCACTTAGTTTCCATGAACTTCTGGCAATTATGACCACAGACAGAAAGACAGAGACAGAAAGAATATCTTATATAAACTCATTTCTTCTGTCCTTGAAAACACCCAGTAGTTATCATCAAGTATAGAATAAAATTGAAATTCTATTGTAATGTAATACTATTAATTCCAAACAATCCATCCATCTAACTTTATGTTTTTCTACTTTGCAAATTACTAGCTTTTAAGTCTTTTCATTCTTAGGCTTTCTTGAACCAAGAATACTCTTTCTTATATTCACATTAAAACCCTATTTTAGAAAAAAAACTATTTTTAACTTTTTTCCTAATATTTGATTTTGAAAAGTTTTAAACTTACTCTCCAACCTGACCAACATGGTGAAACCCTGTCTCTATTTAAAATACAAATTAGCTGGGCACAGTGGTGCACACCTGTAATCCCAGCTACTTGGAAGGCTGAGGCCGGAGAATCACTTGAACCTCAGAGGCAGAGGTTGCAATGAGCTGAGATCACGCCATTGTACTCCAGCCTGCCTGGGCAACAAGAATGAAACTCCATCTCAAAAAAAAAAAGAATCGTCAAAAGACATTACTAGACAAGCTTTAATTCTCTGCCCCCCTCAAAACACATACACACCCACTTACATGTACAAAGATACTCTAGATACAATAGATTTATTTATGTCATAAAAACAGGGAATTATATCATGTTACCCCAAAACAAGGTAGACTTGTCTATGTAGTTTTCATTTCAGCTGTTGCAATGGTTGATAGGTCTTATTTACACTGAAAGCTTACTATATTTTATGTACCTTGCCATATATATTAACATTTCTCCCTCATCAGAACTTACCTTAGCAAGTGCACTTGGAAATGTAGGTAAAATAACACCCACAGGAAGCTACTTTCAGTGGATAAATATCCCAGTCCCTTGTCTTTTAGTTAATGTTTCGGGTGCACATTCTATGCAGGTTTTCAGAGAATTCCTAGAGGAACAGATACCCAGACATCTACCTTAAACAGTTCTACTAAAGCTGAACCATTTATAGAAGGAATCTGCTTCTCTGTCTCACTCTCTGCGCTCCAATTCTTCTTTCTGGGATCACCTTCAAAATAAATTACGTACGTACAAGCTGTTTGTCTCTAGCTCTCATTTTAGGAGAATCAAATCTAATACTAAAACAAACAAATCTAACATTGATTCAGTACTATTATTAATATTTCATTTATAGTCAGATTCATTTAATTGTCCGAGAATGTTTTTCTCCCCAATCCAGAATTCAATTAAAAATTACACATTCTATTTGGTTGTATTTTAAGTTAAAACACCTCTCCTCCATCTTTTTTCTTTTTCATTGTATCATTGACAATTTGAAATAGTTTAAGCCAGTTTTCTCGTAGAATGCCTCACAATCCACATTTGTCTGATTTTTTTCACTGTGATTACTTTCAGGTTAAACGTTTTGTCAGGTGATGTATAATTCCCATTGAGTGGTGTCAGAAAACACCTTTCTGGTTTCTGAAGACTCAGTTCTATCTGACCTCTGTATTAGAAAGCACTTTTTTCCCTGCTCATTCTACAGAGTTGCCATACTCTTTGTGAACTGTGAAATTTTATAGCATATGTTCTGTTTCACACAAACAGCTTTCTGTGTATACTTGAGCATTCCACCAAAATTGATAAGCTTGGAGAAATTCATGATTACATCTTGGTCACCTTTACCATCTCTCACGTGACTTTCAAAATGTTCATCGTTTTCAGCTGAGTTAATGAAAATATAAATAACCTCAATATTAGTTTTAAAAGAAAACTTGAGTTGTTAAAAGTAAATTTTAGTTGTTAAAAAATTTCAACTCCTCTTCCCAGAATATTAATTGGCATGGTGATTTTTTTTTCACTTCATAATCTCAAAGAATAAATAAATTAGCTTCAGCATAGGTAGAGTCATCTAATCACAAGGAACTTAATAAAATCTGCTTATCCATATCCTCATATACAAATGCATATATGCCCACAGATACATATTTATATATGTATTTCTTTTTTATATATACTTTAAGTTCTGTGATACATGTGCAGAATGTGTAGGTTTGTTATATAGGTATACATTTGCCATGGTGGTTTGCTGTACCCATCAACCCATCATCTATACCTGGTATTTCTCCTAATGTTATCCCTCTCCTAGCCCCCCACCCCCTGACAAGCCATGGTGTGTGATGTTTTCCCCTCCCTATGTCCATGTGTTCTCATTGTCCAACTCTTACTTATGAGTAAGAACATGCAGTGTTTGGTTTTCTGTTCCTGTGTCAGTTTGCTGAGAATGATCATTTCCAGCTTCATCCATGTCACTGCAAAGCACATGAACTCATTTTTTACGGCTGCAAAGTATTCCATGGTATATACGTGCCATATTTTCTCTATCCAGTCTATCATTGATGGGTATTTGGTTTGATTCCAAGTATTTGCTGTGTATGTATTTCCATGAACTTTTGATGCTTCCTGGGGAAAAAAGTAGTCTTTCCTTTAAAATTATAAAAAATGGAGGAGAGAGATCCAAGATGGCCGATCACTAGCAGGATTGCAGCTCCCAGTAAAAGCGCAGAGAGCCAGTGGACGCCACACTTACCGATAAATTTTTGCGGCCCACGGACCAGGACATTCCCAGTGGAGGAGCCCCACGGGTTGCCAGCGTGACCCTTTCGGCTGGCGCGGCTTTTTTGCCAGCGTCTCGGCTCGGAGGCTCTTGGTGCGGAGTAAACGGGACTGAGTCTCCTTTTGGAGGATGTTTGGCGCTCTGGGAAGTCAGAGCAGTCCATCCAGCTGACTGAAAAAGGGACTGAGAAGCCAGACCGGAGACCCCCGGGCAGAAAAGCACCACGAATTTCAACGCTGCTGTTTTAGCTAGCGTTGCGAGTCGCACAGTGAAAAGTACATAGA
>PVKP010038988.1:0-20480 GCA_004027715.1 Plecturocebus donacophilus
CCGTCTCTGTCTCTGTGGTCACATAACCTCTCTGCTTCTGTGTTAAATATTCCTCTGTCTGCCTCTTATCAAACACTTGTGCTTGCATTTCGGGCCCAGCTGGTTAATCTAGGATCATCTCCCAAGCTCAGGATTCTTCACTTTATTTTTTTGAGATGGGGTCTCACTCTGTTGCTCAGGCTAGAGTGCAGTCGCGCAATCAGCTCACTGCAGCCTCAACCTCCCAGTCTCAAACAGTCCTCCCATCTCAGCCTCCCAAGCAGCTAGGGCTACAGGTGTGTGCAAGCACGCCTGGCTAATTTTTTATTTTTTATTTTGGTAGAGACAGAGTTTCGCCATGTTGCTCAGGCTGGAGGATTCTTCACTGAATTGTATCTGCAAAGTCCCTTTTGCATCTCAAGGTAACATTTGTAGGTTTCTGAGACGAGAAAGTCCACAGCCATTATCAAAGTGGTCATCAGGTCATCACCACCTTGCCATGAAGCTGAGTGAACTTTGGCCACGCAAGGTCACGTGTCTCCCCTGCAAAATGAAGGGTTGCTTTCAACAGTCCTCAAGACTCTTCTGTCTGAGTATCTTGAGTCCTGGATGCAAACATTATAGTTTGAATGTTCCTTCCTCAGACACTTTTGCCTTCGTTTTTCTTTTCTTTCCTTTCTTTCTTTTTTGAGACAGAGTCTTACTCTGTCGCCCAGGCTGGAGTGCGATGGTGTGATCTCGGCTCACTGTAACCTCCACCTCCCAGGTTCAAGAGATTCTCCTGCCTCAGCCTCCCAAGGAGCTGGAATTACAGGCGCCTGCCACCATGCCCTGCTAGTTTCTATATTTTTAGTAGAGACAGGGTTTTGCCATGTTGGCCAGGCTGGTCTCGAACTCCTGACCTCAGGTGATCCACCTGCCTCAGCCTCTCAAAGTGCTGGGATTACAGACGTGAGCCACCACGCCTGGCCTTGACTTAGTTTTTCTAGGCAAGGGGCTTCTCCCTGGTGGGGCCCCCAACCCCCCATTTCCTCGGATGTCTGATGAGGATCGCCCTCATACCCCCTCATGGGGCTGTTGCTGGGATAATTGAGAAAATGCACAGTGCCAGGTGCACTGCGAACCCTTGGCGAATGCCCGGTGTCCTCTTCGGTCTCAGCCTTGCCTCAGTCACCATTGTGCCCACCACCGACATCAAGCACGCACAATATCGCACCTTTCGAGGAGCCGTGGGATCCGCTCTTAGCAGTTTTGTGTCACCCTCTGGGTGCTTTCTGATGAGCTGGAGCCCGAGGAGAGGAGAAAGAGGAGGATTCCTTTTCTGGGGGAAGGAGGTTTACTCCCTGGGTGGCGGGAGGGGGAGTGCTTTTTTCTGTGTGTGTGGCAGGGGTGACCATGGAAGTCACCCTCTCTCACACCAGGCTCTGTTCTGATTGGGGTCTGTTCCCTGGGGGGGTGGGGTTCGAGTCACTGGCATTTGTGGCAGAGGTCCTGCAGGCTGCTCATCCGTTCCGGCACACACGGGTTTTGGGCACCCGTCCCTGCTGAGTAAGCTTTCTTGGGGGGAGGGCAGCTGGCTGACACCATGTGAAAGTCACACAGGTGACCCGGCAAGGCCGTCACTGCAGAATGAGCGCTGGGAAGTGGGGGGAGCGGGTCTGACCCTGTGACCCTGCACTGCTGGGAAGGAGAGCTTAGGATCATTCTTTCTGGAGGGCTGACTCCCTGAGGGCAGTTTTAGGGGCCCTGAGCAGGGCTTGTGTGCTGGGCTCGCTCTGGCTGGAGTGAATTCTGGGGCTGTGGCTGCTGCCTTTTCCTTCCCGTTCCACTTTGTGAAGGCCGGGAGTGAAGTGTGGACACTTTTGTCTCTGTCCCCGCAAACAGCACCCATTTATAACGGCAACGGGGCTCCGCACTGGCTTCTATTTTCCCTCCCTCCCACTCTCCCGTTCTTCCTCCTTTCTCCACCAAACTAAGGTTTTCTAAATATTCCGTCCACGCTGTCCCCTTTTGGGATGCCGCTGTGTTCACCGAGACTGGCGAGACTGGCATTTTAAAGTCATTTGTTGCTCCTTTGGCCTGGTCACCCTCATGGGGTGGGTCCCCAGGCCCCTTTCTCCCAGAACCACGGTGCTTCAGCCCCCACTCCTTCGTGTTCAGTGCTGCGCCGGCCTCCTGTCACCTGCGCCTGCCTCCCGTCAGCTGTGCCTGCCACCATCCTGTTTGTTCTGTTCCGTCCAGAGAACCGCTCACCGTATCAGCCCGTCTCAAGTGACTGAAACATAAAGAGACACCTGTCCACGCATGTGATGCTCTGGCTTATGGGGAGACGAAGATGGGGAATGTTATGGGGGTACACAAGACAAGCTGGGGAAGGGGTGGGGTAGTTGGAGAGAGGGAGCGGGGGGGAGAGAGAGAGAGAGAGAGAGAGAGAGAGAGACAGAGAGAACCTGTTTAAAGACCAAACCCTGAGCAGTTTCCTGTGCAGCAACCCCAGATCTCTGCTCTGGCAGCTAGAGAGGTTCCCCCCTCAAAACTGGGTGAAAAACATCCTGTATGGCATGCACAAGGAGGACCCAGAACCCCAGAACCATAGAACCCCAGAACCCTGGAACCCCAGGACCCTAGAACCATAGAACCCCAGAACCCTGGAATCTCAGAACGCCAGAATCATAGAACCCCAGAACCATAGAACCCCAGAACCCTGGAATCCCAGAATGCCAGAACCATAGAACCCCAGAACCCCAGAACTGGACTCCAATTATTCCCTCAGCCACGCAGGTAGAGCTGAGCTGTCCTGGTGTCCTGCGGGGAGGGGATGTGGAGATGGTGAGGACCCCCTGCTGCTCGGTGGACATGTCCCTGCTTCCACTCTAACTGCTCAGTGCTTTGTCTTCTCACGGGAAGTTCAGCCTCTCTGGCTCCTCATCAGCTGCTCTGGGAAGCTGCGGGGCTCATCGCCCTGAAAAGCCACATGCTGGCTTCACGCTCCAGCAACTCAGGAAGCTGAGTCTCACCCTCAGCTCAGAAGGACCTTCTGTTGGTCACTGATGAAGACTTGAGCGGTGCTGTTGGTGCTGCTGGTCTTGCACCTCAGAGAAAAATCCAACTTGATGATGGTGAAAGATCCTTTTAATATACTGTCCAACTTGCTTTGCTAGTATTTCTTCGAGGTTGTCCCACTGGTTCGTACATAATTATTTATAATACTCCTTAATGATCCATTGTACTTCTGTGATACCAGTTGTAATGTCTCCTTTGCCGTTTCTAATTTCATGTGTTTGATTCCTCTCTTTCTCCTTGGTTAGTCCAATTAAAGGTTTGTTGACTTTATCTTTTCAAAAAACCAACTCTTTGTTTTCTTGACCTGTTCTATTGTCTTTCTAGGCCCTGTTTCTTTTATTTCTGCTGTAATCTTTATTATCTCCCTCCTTCTGCTAACTTGGGGCTTAGTTTGTTATTTGTCTATTTCCTGGAAGTATAAAGTCTGGTTGTTTATTTGAGATATTTCCTTTTCCTTAACCGACGTATTCTTCTCGATGCATTTCTCTTTTAGAACTCCTTTTGCTGAATCCCATAAGTTTTGGTATGTTTCGTTTTCATTTTCACTTGCCTAAAGATACTTTTGATTTTTTCTTTTAATTTTTCTGTCATCCATTGGTTGTTCAGGAGCATGCTGTTTAATTTCCACATTATTTGTGAATTTTCCAATTTTCATTCTGTTATTGATTTCTGGTTTCATGTCATAGTGGTCAGAAAAGATACTTGATATAATTTCAATCTTCTCAAATTTGTTAAGACTTGTTTCGTAGCCTAACGTCATTCATCCTGGAGAATATTCCATATGCACTTGAGAAAAATGTACAATCTACTGCTGTTGAATGGAATGTCCTGTATATGCCTGTTAGGTTTATTTGGTCTAAAGTGTTATTTGAGTCTGGTCGTTCCTTACTGATTTTCTGTATTGATGAATCTTCATTGCCGAAAGTGAGGTATTGCTCTCTCTTACTATTATTGCATTTCTGTCTATTTCCTTTCAGTTCTGTTAGCATTTGCTCAATACATTTAGGTGCTCTAATGTTGAGTGCATATATATTTATGGTTGTTATATCCTCTTGATGAATTCACTCATTTATCATTATGTAGTGACTCTCTTTTCTCTTATGATACATTTTGATTGAAAGTTTATCATGGTGCAGACAAGTCCATAATTACGCCCAGCTTGTCCTAAAGTGAACCCTTTCATGAAGCAGAGAACAATTTGCCCATCCACTCAAATACATATTAATGTATATTATATGTATTGGGTGCCTCGTTGACTTCACTAACTTGAGCTACTTGATGGGAAACACAGCAAGGAACATTAATGAAATTCTAGTGTAGAATATGTTTTTTAAAAATTATATTTCAAGTTCTGGGGTACATGTACAGATATTGCAGGCTTGTTACATAGGTATATGCATGAAAAAAGAATATGTTTTTTCCTTAAATTAACCAATTTTTTAAAAATTACTACTTCCAAGTATGTGCAGCAACTCAAACTGTGCTACTGAATATAATGCTGTTTTGTAATTGACTCTGTGGATGTCAGTTCACTTCTGCAACATTTAATTGACTATCCTTAAGACCTATCAGGATCCACTTTCACGTCTGTCAATGGTATTACTTTGCTCTGGGTTTCTGGAGACAGTACATGAAGAAATGGCTGCCTAGTCCTTATAATAACTAATCCAAGTTCCAGATGAGCATGAGAGTTGATGCTTCAAGGCAAAGGAAGGCATCCCCACAGAAATGTGGAAATAAGATTTTATCTTTAATGCTATGTGATGGATTAAAATGTGCAGGTAACTGAAGAAACAGAATGACTCTCTGGCCCTACACTGTCCTCTAACCTGAGTTTTATGTATTGAATTTAAAAAATACAGAGCTGGTCAGTATTGGGAATTATCAGCCACAGAAGCACTGAAAGGAGATTCACAGGGGTCAGCTGGGCTGGACCTGTCTCAGGGTGCTTTTCCTCAGGGCTTCTGTTTGAGTTCAAGTTGGCCCAATAAACAGCAGCACTCCTCTCTGCCTTCATAATAGATTCACTGAGAAGTAAGACATTTTGAATAAAGCAGATGAAAGTCCCCAACTTGTCTCTGTTATGGATCTAGCTAGTCCCTGGAGGATGTGGCTGATATTGCAGACACTTGCTTTTTTCTGGACCACACTCCCCCAGAATTAAACAGATTCCCCTTTCTGGGTGGCCCTAGGCTACTTTGGATCGCTGAAGTCTTCTGGTGCAGGGCATAGTCTTTGTAAGACTGACTACCTGGAGGAGCATGGAGGAGCAGAGGAACAGGGGACGATGCATGTTCCTGGAAGTAGGGGACTTGATTCCAAGAGAAGAGGGAGCAAAGGTAGAAAAGAGAAGAACTGTACAACACTGTCTCCGCTCATTTGTGCTGCTATAACAAAATGCCTGAGACTGGGTAATTTATGAAGAAAATAGAAATTTATTTCTCACAGTTCTGGAGGCTGGGAAGTCCAAGATCAAGACACTGGCGTTTGGTATCTGGTGAGGGCCTTCTTGCCACATCCTCAAATGGCAGAAAGGGCAGAAAGGACAAAGGGATGAACACTCTGTCCTCACAAGATGGAATAGTGTAAGAGAATTGAACTCCCACAGACCCCTTTATGAGACTCTAATCCCATCTGTGAGCACTTCACCCTTAGGACTTAATCACCTCCTAAAAGGGCCCACCTGATAAAACTATCACATTAGCTTTCAACATATAAATACTGGAGAACACATTCAGACCATAGCAAGCACATGTCTGTTCTTCTTTGCAGACTCACACACAAGGTACTCTTTGACCCTTGGGGAGGAGCCAGGAGGGAAGCAGAGAAAGGCAGAGAGCACACCATGGGGGCTACTCTGCATGGAAGGGAACACGAGGCAAGACCCCCACTCCAGCCTGTTCCCCTCACTGGCACCTTGGTCCTGGGCCATCTTCTCCTCTTCTGGGGCACCTCTCCTCTGGTGATCCCATTTGGTTTCACAGCTTGGAGCAACACACGTGTATGCATAAGTCCAGATTTGTGGCTCCTTCCCAGACATCTCCTCCAGCTAAAACCACCTGCTTCCTGATGGCTGTGCTTGGATGCCTGGCCAGCATCGTCATGTCCTCCAGACATATTCCTTACTCAGTCTTCCTTGTTGGTGTTGGTGCTCCTTCTCCACTTCTGGAGTTTCCCTCCGGTGTGGGGAGCTCTGCTGACCACACATTTCCTAACTCTCTCTCCTCCTTCACTTGGTCTGATCTCAGGGGAGGGGGAGTAACTTATCTGGGAAACTCAGCAACCCCCTTCCTTCCTGGCAGAAGCCCTCAGCCCTCAAGCACACAGTTCTCTGATGTGTCCTCCATCAAATGAGATATTTTGGCTTCCATCTGCCCCTTCTGAGTGTTATTTCTCAATAAGATGAGAACTCAGGTCAGATAGACACCAACATTTCTCACCTTGGGCAACAGCACCATCCTCTACCTGTGGTTCAAGCCTGAAATGCCAGTCACCCTCCAGTTCTTCCTTCCTTTCATCCTATATCCAAGCTGTCAAACGTCCTGCTAGCTCCTCCCTGCAAATTTGTCTCAAACTTCCCTTTTTCTCTCCATGTTCATGGCCTCCTCTATAGGCCAATCCAGCATTTTTGCCATTGTTCCCAATGGAACGTCCTACTTTTCTTTCCTTCAAACTATCGAAGTATAAATGGAATACAGTGGCTTCCCATTTCACTTAGAATGAATTTCAAACCTACTTCCTTGGGCATAAAGGCCGTGCAGGCCCAGCCTCCCTCTGTCTCACCCACCTCACTGTCAGTTCTTCTGGTATCTCAGTGTCTGCCTGCCACACAGGCTCCTTCATGTCTCTCGAGCACATCACTTGATCCCTAGGGCTAATACAGTGTAGCACACGGTGGACCCTCAAAACTACTTTCTAAATAACTGAATTGTCTTATTCCCTGTCTTCTGCAGGGGATAGGGAGCCACAGTGGATTTTGTATATTCCAGGGCCTTGGAAGGACCATCTCTGCAATGAGATATAAGCATCAGGTCCTCCCAAGTTAAATATTTGTCCTTGTTCTGATTCCATGCTCACTAAACAGCATTCTGATTATAATTGGTTCTCTCTGTCAGTCTTCCTCCAGAGGGAGAATGGATTGACTCTGCATATGTGAGTCCTGTGACTCCAGTGCCTGTGTATTTCTCCCTGCAAATCAATACGTGGGTGTTACGGTCTATGCAGCAAGCTCACCAGCCTTATAAACTAGGGCAAACATTGACAAGATGGACATGTTCTCTGTTTCTTAGCTTGCTGGCTAAGAAACATCAGCGTGCAGGGATAGACACATCTTTAAACCATAGAGATATAAAGTCAGGTGCATTGGCTCACAGCTGTCATCCTAGCACTTTGGGAGGCTGCGGTGGGTGAATCACCTGAGGTCAGTTGGAGACCAGCCTGGCCAACATGGTGAAACCCCATCTCTAAGTTGGGCATGATGGTGCATGTCTTTAATCCCATCTGCTCTGGAGGCTGAGGCAGGAGATTCGTTTGAATCTGGGAGGTGGAGGTTGCAATGAACCAAGATGGTGCCACTGCACTCTAGCCTGGGTGACAGAGTGAGATTCCATCTGCAAAATAAATAAACATAAACAAATAAACTGTGTAGATATGAGCTTCTCCCTGAGACCCTGATATGGTTTGGGTGTGTGTCCCTGCCCAAATCTTGGAGGTGGGGCCTGGTGGGAGGTGACTGGATCATGGGGTGGGTTTCCCCTTCCATACTGCCATCATAATAGAGGGTGAGTACTTACGAGGTCCGGTTGCTTAAATGTGTGTAATACCTTCCCCCCTCTCTGTTCTTCCTGCTCTGTCCATGTGAAGAACTGCCTGCTCCTTCTTCACCTTCTGCCATCCTTGTAAGTTTCCTGAGGCCTCTCTAGCTGTGCTTCCTGTATAGCCACCACAACACTGAGCCAATTAAACCTCTTTTAAAAAATAAATTATCCAGTCTCAGGTATTTCTTTATAGCAGTGTGAGAAAGGACTAATACAGACCCTGTTTGCTGTAGTGAGTTCCCCACTGAATGTGGTCTGGATGGGAAGCGGTCCCCTCCCTGACCCACACAGCCAGCTGGCAGATGCAGTGTGACCTACACTCCATGCCTCAGATGCTCTTCTGCAGATCTGTGAGTCTGTAGAGAATGATGTGGCTTGCAGGGAGAATTCGATATTCTTTTCAGCAGAGGCCGTGGTGAGCATGTGGGTGAAGTAATCTTGATTCATGACTTTTCTTGCCTACTCCTCCATAATTCCTTTGGTTCCTGTTCATTTTAAAGCCTTGTCCTTCCCTTTTTTATACACATGTAAAGCGCTTTATATCTTTCTGGTATGTGTGTGTGTTTGTATGTACTGAATTTACCTAGAGCCAGTTTCTTTGCTTACAACTATGAATTCCAATGCACAAATTGATGCCAGGCAGGGAGTGTAGACAAGAGATACTCAAGAATAGAGGGAGGATTTGGGGATTTATATCAGTTAAGGGAAAGGCTCTAAGATGCTGTAACAAAGAGATCCCAGTGGGAGTGGCTAAACCAAGGCAAATGTTTGTTTCTTTCTCACACAACAGTCTGAGTATTGGGAAGGCAGCGCTGTTTGTTGTGAGCAGCTGCTGGCTCGAAATTGACATATTTCCAAAACATTGGGAAGAAGAACCAGAGGGAAATCATCTTTCCTTTGGGGCACATGACTGGGAAGTCACATACATCGTGCTTGCTAACATCCATGGGCTCAGTCACATTGCCACATTAAGTCACCATGGAGGCTGGGAAGTCAGTCTCCAGCAGGCCAGCCCTGTGCTTTCCTGGCATGGGGTGGGGGCATTCTAACATCACAAGAAGAGACTGAATAGCTGGGGCCACTTGCAATCACAGCTGCGGGATGAGATGAAAGGCAGGGAAGGTCCAATTCATATTCTGGGATGGAAATGTAGTGGCCCGTAGCATGCAGCTAACTAAATCATTGGCTGTTATGACATGGAGTCCAGTATTCAGTGCAGCAAAGATATGGAGAGGGAGGAACCACGTCGGTGCCCCCATAAAACAGTGTGACATATTGATTTAGTCCATTTGGTGCTGCTATAACAGCATACTTGAGACTGGGTAATTTATAAAGAATGGAGATTTATTTTTTTAGTGTGGAGGCTGCAAGTCCAAAGATGAGGGGCCTGTATCTGGCAAGGGCTTTCTTTCTGCATCATCCTATGGTGGAAGGCGGGAAGGCAAGCCAGCACGAGAGAGAGAGAGGGGGAGAGAGAGACAGAGAGACAGAGAGAGAGAGAGACAGAGATAGAGAGAGAGAGAGAGAGGAGGGACAGGAGTCTGACTCATCCTTTTTATGGAGCCCACTCCCAAGATAACTATGTTAATGCATTCACCAGGGCAGAGCCCTCGTGACCTAATCACTTCCTATAGATACCATCTCTCAGCTCTGTTGCACTGAGGATTAAGTTTCCAACACATGAACTTTGGAGGATGCATTCAAACCATAGCACATAAGCAGTTTAAAGACTCTAGTGGTGAATCGGCCATTTCTGCTATAGGAAATAACTAAAGGGAAGAGAATGCCAGCTTCAAAACTCCAAATGTTCACCTCGAGACATAGTATAAAGCTCAAGGACATTGTTCTATGACCATTCTGTAAGGATCTCTCGACTTTCACCTGGCAGAAATAGCAAAACAAACAAACAAACAAAAATACAGTAGCCACAGACCCCTCTGAGCTTTATCTTTCCAGTGCTGAATTACACTATCAGTTGAATTTACAGGTTTACCAAGTCTTGTACGTAAAGTAGAGGACACTGATCAAGAAAGAATGGCAACTTAAAAATCAAAGTAGAAATATGTGGGAAAATTCGCATGCCTCTTGTTAATGCCCCCACCTTGGAACTAAACTGAGGAGGCAGGCTCCATCCTTTTTTAAGGCAGCTATTCCGGTCTTCCCTGAGGGTGCCACTCCTCCCTAGCTAAAGCAAGCCGCCTTGCAAGACAAGGTGAACTCCCTCATCGCCTTCATTGTCTCCAGGCTGGCAACCAGAGTCAGACCTTGGCATGTCCTAGGGGACCAACTGCGAAATGAAATGGTAGCAGAAGACTTTACACTACCAAATAGCCGCAGGCTTTTGCTAATTTTCATCAAAAAATATCTGGGGGTGTGTATGTGGGAAAGACTGTTTAGGGAGGAGGAGCACAATTCATGTTGGGTATAATTTGCAAAAACAAAAGCGAGGATCATGAGCTTTAGCTGTTGTGTTCGTTTCCTGGGGCTGCTGTAATAAAGTGCCCTGAACCTGTGTGCCTTCGACAATAGATAAATTTCCTGTCGTAGTTCTTGGGGGCTTACAAGTCCACCATCAAGCTGCAGGCAGGCCCACACATGCCAGAGGCTCTAGAGAAGGTTCCTTCTCCGTTTCTTGCTGGCTTGGTGGTCACCATCACACCTTGGTGTTCCCTGCTTGCAGATGCATCTCTGCAAACTCTTTCTCTTTGTCTCATGACAGTTCCTCTGTGTGGTCCTGTTCTCCCTGGCATTCAGCCCCCACATCCCTCTTTTTATAAGGACAACAGTTACTGAGTTAGGGTCCTCTCCACTATAGTAGAACCTCAGTTTAACTTTATCATGCCCACAACATCTTATTTCCAAATGAGCTCACATTCACAGACGATGCGGACACGTCTTTTCTGGGGCTAAAACCCAACACAATACAGATGTAATGTAAGGTGGCAGCCTGACCAGACAAGAGGTGATCAGATCATTTTTTTTTTTTGCTGGTTATTGCAAGCCTGGGCTCAAAAATAGCCCTCCATAAATGAAGATGAAGTGCCCAGATTCTGGGCATGATACAGATGGATTTAAAGATGAAAGGAGGTGGAGATAGAGTGGATCTATGATGCTCATTCCATGTTACTGACTTCCCAGTCAGCCTCACACACACACACGCACGCACACATGTACACACATGCAACCTCACACACACACACACACATGCATGCATGCACATGCACACATACACACTCACACCTGCATGCACACACACCCATGCCATGTCCCTGAGAAGGCTGATGTCACACTCCTTTTACCAAGATCTTGACACATATAATGGGGAGGGCGGCAGCAGCAGAACTGAACGTGTGTTGGGTGTGTTTGTAAAATTGTGGTAACAGTGGAAGTCGGAAGGGAATCCCAGAGGAACAGAGGCTGGGTGGCCACTCTAAATAGTCAGAGAAAGATGGGGAGTGGCCATACATTAAGAATAACGATCAGTTTGCTAATAAAAGGTCTTTGGTGTTGTTAATTGATCATGAGTTTCTTGGAATGAAAATCAAAAGGCTGCCCGGAAAAGCCTACTTGATTTGTAAACTAATATAATACATAAATGAATAAATTAAAGTCTAGATCTGGAAAACAGAATCATGACTTAAAATTCCATGGTAGTCATGAACCCTGAGAATTCCTACACCTGAGTTAGTTCCTAGACTCCAAGCCCTTTGAAGGGGGATCTGAGGTCCTGGAGGTAACAGGGAGGGAGCCCCAGGTGCACAGTAGGGATCTTTCCCCAGCCTTTCCCAAGGAATCCATGCTGTTCATAGCTTGACTGTGCACAGAGGAAGCAGAAATACCTGCAGTGCGGACTCCTGGGCACTGGCTCTGGGCTCACACATCCCCATGGTCCCCTAGTTGGAATGAGGTCAAGTGGGGGTGTGGTGACCTGGTGAGATCTTTTAGCCCCTCTGTAGGCTTAATCCTGAATCCACTTACTGGTTACTTCTGCAGCTCCAGGGTGAACACTTGGTATCCTCAGCAAGACGTGGGATCTCCTTATGGCTTGTGTTGACAGAGGCATCCGGAAAAGCCATGGAATCCAGGCTCTAAGGGAGGGAGGGGTGGACTGGTGTGAGAGCCCCAGCCTTCATCTCCACATCCAAGTAGAAGGCAGAAGCAGGTGCATCTGGGAAGCCTTCTGGGGGTGGGGGAATGACAACCAGGGACCTGAAGGAGGCCATCAAGGTGATGCTTATCTCATCCACCCGTAACTCTCACCATTGCCGTGAGGGCCAGTATTTGGTGAGAGCTGACGCTGTGCACTCATTATTTCATTTAATCCTTATAACACGTCTCCAAGGGAGGCACTATTATCATTCCCACTTTACAGATGAGAGAATGGAGGCTTAGGAAATATAAAAGGCAGCCCAAGGTCCCACAGCTAATAAGGCTGGAATGTAAGCCCAGGTGGTCTGGGTCTAGCACCTGAAATCATGCTTAACTCCTAAAAGGGGATGATATGGTTAGGCTTTGTGTTCCCACCCAGAACTCGCCTTGAATTGTAATCCCTATAATTCCCATAATTGCTGCGCACCAAGGGATAGACCAGGTGGAGGTAACTGAATCATGAGGGCAGTTTCCCCATGCTGTTCTCGTGTTAGTGAGTGAATTCCCATGAGATCTGATAGTTTTATAAGGGGCTCTTCCCCCTTTGCTCAGCACTTTTTCCTGCTATCTTGTGAAGAAGGTGTCTTGCTTCCTGATATGGTTTGGCTATGTCCCTACCCACATCTCAACTTGAATTGCATCTCTCAGAATTCCCACGTGTTGTGGGAGGGACGCAGGGGGAGGTAATTGAATCTGGTCTTTCCCTTGCTATTCTTGTGATAGTGACTACGTCCCATGAGATCTGATGGGTTTATCAGGGCTTTCCACTTTTGCTTCTTCCTCATTTTGTCTTGCTGCTGCCATGTAAGAAGTGCCTTTCACCTCCCGCCATGTTTCTGAGGCCTCCCCAGCCATGTGGAACTGTAAGTCCAATTAAACTTATCTTTTTCTTCCCAATCTCAGATGTGTGTTTGTCAGCAGCATGAAAACAGACTAATACACTTCCCCTTCACCTTCCACCATGATTGTAAGTTTCCTGAGGCCTCTCCAGCCGTGCAGAATTGTGAGTCAATTAAACCTCCTTCCTTTATAAATTACCCAGTCTCAGATATGTCTTTATTAGCTATGTGAAAACAGACTAATACAGAGGAGATGAATGGACTTCAAGAAGCCCTCCCACTGAGGTAAAACCCTAAGGGATACTTCAGCAGGCACCAGGAAGGGGGCGTTTGTTCTTCTGAGGCATCAACTCTACCAAAAACAATCTACCCTCCAAACTTGAGTTCCATGAGATTTTCTCTTCCCTTGAAAGCAAATCTGACCTGCTGTTTCCATGACCCTCTCAGACCCAGGGGGTGTTCTGTTTCTTCCATTATGTGCTGATGGGAGTGTGAGAGTTGCCACATGGCTCTGGTTCTGCTCGCAGGCCTTATTTTGCTTCTTCTAAAGGTTTCCCCTTCACTAAACCCAGGGCAAACTTGGGCTTCTGTGTGGTGTGAATGTTGATGAGTGGGAGGAAGGGAGGTAAAGAGAGATAAATAGAGAGAGGGGGAGAAAGAGAGAGATGAGATGGAGACAGTGGGAGGGGGAGAGAGATGGCAAGAGAAAAATAGAGAGATGGAAAGCCAGAAAGGGAAGAAAAGAGGGAAGAAAAGAGAGAAAGAGAGAAGAGAGAGACAGACAGACAGATAGAGACAGAGAGAGGAGAGAGATGGCAAGCAGGGAGAAAGAGATAGAGAGAGATTAGAGAGGGAGATGGACAGAGAGACAGAGAGATAAGAGAGAAGGGATGGAGAGAGAGAGACAGAGAGAGATGAGAGAGAAGGGAGGAAAGAGAGAGAAAGATGAGAGAGGAAGACAGAGAGAGAAAATAGGCCTTAGGCAGCAAATGGCCACAGGGGTGACAACTCTACTTAACTGCTGAGAAAGCCTGGGTATCCAGGCAGAAGGCTGCCACAGGGGCAGAGCCCTCACAGAGAACCTCTACTAGAGTGATGCCAAAGGGGAAATGTGGGGTTGGAGCCCCCACACAGAGTTTCCAGTGGGGCAGTGAGAAGGAGCTGTGAGAAGAGGGCCACCATCTCTAGACCCAAGAATGGCAGAGCCACTGACGGTTTGCACCCTGTGCCTGGAAAAGCTGCAGGCACTCACTGCCATTCTGTGAAAGCAGCTGGGTGGGGGGCTGCACCCTGCAAAGCCACAGGAATGGAGCTGCACCAGTGTGCCCTGGATGTGAGACATGAGGTCAAAGGAGATTATTGAAGACCTTTAAGGTTTAATGACTGTCCTGCTGGGTTTCCGACCAGTGTGAGGCCTATAGCTTCTTTCTTTTGGCCAGTTTCTCCCTTTTGAGCAGGAATGTTTACCCAATGCCTATTCCCCCATTGTATCTTGGGAGTAGATATCTTGGCTTTGATTTTACAGGCTCGTAGGTGGAAGGGACTTGCCTTGTCTCAGATGAGACTTTGGACTTTGGGCTTTTGAGTTAATGCTGAAATGAGTTATGACTTTGGGGGACTGTTGAGAAGAAATGATTGCATTTTGCAAGGTGAGAAAGACATGATATTTGAGAAGGGCCAGAGGTGGAATGATCTAGTTTGAATATTTGTCCCCGCCCAAATCTCATGTTGACTCGTAAGCCCCAGTGCTGGAGGTGCGGCCTGGTGGGAGGTGTCTGGTCATGGGGCGGATCCCTCATGGCTTGACGCTGTCTTCATGATGGGGAGTTCTCACAAGATCTGGTCATTTAAAAGTGTGTGGCACCTCCTCTCCCATGATTTTCTCCCCAACTCTCCTCTTGCTCCTGTTTTCACTGTGTGACCTGCCTGCTCCCCTTTCATCTCCTGCCATGATTGGAAACTTCCTGAGGCCTCCCCAGGAGCAGATGCCACCATGCTCACTGTACAGCCTGCAAAACTGCCAGCCAATTAAACCTCTTGTCTTGTAAATCACCCAGTCTCAGCTATTTCTTTATAGCAATGCAAGAATGGCCTAATACAGCTCCGAGCTTACCAGCCCACCAGATTGGCTCAAAAAACTAGGGCGAGAACTAGAGAGACAGCTGTGGGAATGGGCAGTTTTACCAGGTCAGGATTCAAGGAGGTCTACTCCTGCCCCTTCACTGCCCCCACCTGGAGCCATCTTGCTTTGCTTCTTAAAGCAAGTCACTTATTCTTTAGAGCCTTACTTTACACAGCAAGAAAAGCCAGAACCATTTGTTGAGTGTTTTCTCTGTGACAGACACAAAGCTTTAGACTTGCTCTTATATAGATGGGGATAACAGCTCCTGGCCTGGCATGGCTGAGATTCTGGGCTGTCTCTAGGGGTGCAGGAACGGCAGAAGGGAGGAAATGGAAGAGAATCACAGGAAACAATGATGCCAACGTGCTCTGGGAAGTCAGAGGGCTGCACAGTGGGAAGACAGAATTAGGTTGCTGGTCTATTGGTCTCCTCTCAGGGGTGATGGGGGCAGTTGTTCACAGTTTCTTGGCTGACTTGCTGCTGAACACAGGGATGGCTCTCACCCTGACCCTTCCCTCTCCCCCGTCTATCTGTCTTGCTTTGCCAAAGCCTGGCTTAAAAGCTTGGCATGTGCAGTAAGAATTGCTTACCTGCGTTGACCACTCACAAAGCTCTGGTGGCCATGGAAAGAGCTTTATCTCTGAGGGGCACATGTGCTCCTCCATTTATCCCCAAGCATCCATTCACCTAAGTTCCAGTAAATTTAACTTTGCTCTGGGGAGCGATTCCACTGGACTTGCATGCAGTCTGGTGGATCTGTCAATCAAGAGGCTCCTCCCTCACCTGGCCAGGGTTGCACATGTGACGCAGGCCCAGGCAATCGAGTCCCTGGAAATGTGATTCTTACAGAAATGGAAAATATCTGTGGATGGCCTCAGGAGACTGTTCCTGCTGCCCAGGTACCTGGGACCCATCTGATCTCTGTAGCTTCTGAAACTTCATTCTTCTCTTTTTTTCTCTCATCTTACACAGACAAGTGTCTCTGTGTCTTCCCAATAGGTGCTTATGTTGGCCAGAGTCAGATACCATATTTTGCCACCAGTAGACCTTAATTTGTTCAGATGGATTATCTTAACCATTTCTTGCAACAGCCTTAGAAGTGACGTATCGTGGTATCCCATTGAAAAGATGAGAAACCTGCAGATTGGGAAGGGGGTCGCCCAGCAGGGGTGGTGCAGCTGGGATTCAGACCGAGGCTGTGGACTGCGAGCTCTTCTTTGCACAGCACCCTTGCTCTGCTCTTCACAGCTCCTTTCTCTCCAGTGGCTTCAATCCAAGTCCCCTTCATTCCTCACTCCCCAGCCCAGCAGGGCCTTCTCTGGGTTGGGAGCTCCAGGAAGAGGTGGGAAAGCTTTAGGGTGGGATCCTTTCTCCTGATTGACTCAGCGAAGGCAAGACAAAGGTTGTGATTTCCCTCTGGAGAGATTGGCCAGTTCCTGAAACATCTGTGACTCCTCAGGGTCGAGGGGCTTCAGGTGCTCATTCTCCTGCCTGGGCACAGGCTCTCTCCCACCAGGAAGCCTTGGGGGTGACCGCTGGATGATGGCGTTGATGACCCTGCATTGGTGAGAAGCAGGTGCGACAGGCAGTTTGGGGCTGGGGACTAAGGGGACTTGGATGAATGACTTCTGAGCCGATGATTCTCAGGAAGACACACCCAGCCCTGCTGCAGATCCATCACTGAGATTTATCTCCAAGAAGTAGTGACTCATCAAGCAAGCCTTGAATCAGCCTGGAAGTCAGCTTTCTATCAACAAGAATTGATGACACAGTTATGCCTGGAAGGGGAATGGTACATCTTCCTCCAATCTGCGGAAGAGATGTCTGGCGGAGGCCCGAGAACTGCAGCTACATGGTGGAAACCTCCAAACTCAGGGGACAGAGAGTGTAGGCAATCCTCTCTCAGGGCTAGGATCTCCTGAGCCCAGAGGCAGTTTTGAAGCTGGAGCCCTGGCGTGGCTCTCTGCAGGACTGTGGTGGAATGCAATGTCCCTGTGCATGGGGACAGAGTTGGGGAAGAAAACAAGGAACCTGGAGGTAAAAGGAGCCTTCTAGAAGATCAACAGAGGGGCTTTGTCTGCAGCTTCTGTCCCACTGGTAGCTGCCATTCCTCAGCCTCAGCTTTGTGGCTGGCACATGGCTTAGCTTCTGTATGAAAACAGCATCTGCAGCCTGAATCCTCCCATCCCAGAGACTCTTCCTGGCCCACTTTAGTGGAGGGCCTAAACTGCCATGGTGCTGCCAAACACGGCCACAGCACAAAGTGGGCACCAGCTGACACTGAGTGGGACATGCAGGGCAGCCCTTCACTGATGGGAACTCCAAAGCCTGCTCTGGGGAGATGTCAGTGATTCCAACATGAATGTGGTGCCTGCCATGAGCCAGGCATTGTGGGTAACAGGAATTCATTTATGAGAAGAGCAGACAAAGGTCCCTGCCTCCTGGGGCCCACATTCCACAAGAGGAGAGGCTGGTAATTCATGATGAGCATGACCAGGAGGCAGAGGCCTGGTGTGTGAGGACGCAGTAAGGGCTGGTAAAAGAGGTAGGGAGGGCTGGTCTGTGTGTGCACATGTGTGTGGGTGAGGACAGGGAAGCAAGCTTCCGAGAAGGTGGTGATTCCAGAAAGATACAAAGGAGGTGAGAGAACTGGCCTGTAGCTGTCTGAGCAAGGCTGCTCCAAGCTGAGAGCATCGCATGCAAGTGCCCTCAGCTGGGAGTAGGCTTGGCAAAGTCAAAAGAGGACAGGGAGTCAGTGGAATTGCCATGTGGAGCAGAGAAAGGTGAGAACAGAAAGGTTCTGGGGGAGGGGTCACACAAAGAGAGCCTGGGAGCCACTGCAGGACCTGGCTTTTTCCCTGCACAATGCAGTGGGGAACCATTATCAGGTTTATGACAGAGAGCCCTGAAGAGCTGGCAGTGGGGACCCCAAGCACTGTGCAGGAGTAGTTGCAGGAAAGGAAGAAGCATGGAGTCCAGTCAACATACTAGAATCCAGGTGGCCTGGGCCAGGTGGCAGCCGTGGATAGGAGAGGCGTGGGGAGATTCTGGACATAGTCCGAAGCTTGGGTTTCCTAGCTGGTGAGATTGTGAGTCACAGAGAGGAGTCAAGGGTGACTCCAAAACCTACCCAAGGCTGGGCATGGGGGCTCATGCCTGCAATCCCAGCACTTTGAGAGGCCGAGGTGGGTGGGTAACTTGAGGTCAGGAGTTCGAGACTAGCCTGGCCACCCCATCTCTACTAAAAATACAAAAATTAGCCAGGTGTGGTGGTAGGTGCCTGTAATCCCAGCTACTCAGGAGGTTGAGGCAGGAGAATCACTTGAACCTGGGAGATGGAGGTTGCAGCGAGCTGAGATCATGCCACTGCATTCCAGCCTGGGTGACGGAGCAAGACTGTCTCAAAACAAAAACAAAAACAGAAAACAACAAAAAAAAATATCCCAAGTGAGAAGGCACATGGTCAATTGAGAAGGGGCAGGCTATGCATGGAGCTGGTATATGGATCAGCAAAGATAGGGGCTTCATTTTGGACAAGTTGAGTTTTGAATGTGTAAAGATACCCTAAGGTTGTCAGTGCTGTCCAATCCCTGGAAGGAGGGGGTGGTATGACTCTTAGTCCTCAGTCTGAATGTAGTGAGGGGGCTTCAAGAAGACCACTTAAAGAGCCTGGACCTTAGGGGCAAGAGGGCTGCCACAACACCAAGTACCACCACAACCTGGGAGTGGACATGTCAGTATTTCTCCAAGACTCCATGCAGGCACTGCAGAGACAGCCAGCCTGAGATGCTGAAAATGCCACCTGTATTAGTCTGTTCATGCACTGCTATAAAGAAACACCAGACTGGGTAATTTATAAAGAAAAGAGGTCTAATTGGCTCATAGTTCTGCAGGCTGTATAGAAAGCATGATGCTGGAATCTGCTTGGTTTCTGGGGAAGCCTCAGGAAACTTACAATCATGGCACAAGGCAAAGGGGAAGCAGGCATGTCTTACGTGGCTGGGATGGCAGGGGGAGGTGTCACACACTTTTGAACAACCAGCTCTCATGAGAACTCTGTGCTGACAACAGCAGCAAAGAGGGAATTCTACCCCCATGATTCAATCACCTCCCACCAGGCTCCACCTCCAACACTGGTGATTATAATTTGGCATGAGGTTTGGGTGGGGACACAGATTCAAACCATATCACTGCCCACGATGTCTTCCTGGAGATGTAAGGAGAGCTGAAGACGGAGTGGAGAGTCAGATTCTCAGGGATGGAGGAGAAAATGAAGTGGCCAGAGAGAGGAAAATGCATTTTCTGAACTATGTAAATCCCATGAATCACATCAATACCCTGACGGCACAGGAAGGACCCACAGTAAGTCTCAATTGTGGGCACTGGTTCCGATGATCCTGAGATGGGATAGTTCCCTCAATCCCCTTTGTGGGCAGGAACTGGAGTGGCTTGTTTAACTCAGCCAGGTGCTGGCTGCTCCCTGCAGGAGGGAGCATGAGAGTGACTGAGTGTGGAAACCGGAACAAATGAACACTGGAACCGACCAGTCACTCCTCTGGCTGGAGCAGGCTCTGTGTGGGCCCCGCATCAGCATCCAAGCATGTTACAACCAGTGCTCCTTCAGCTCTGCTGTCCAGGGATGGCCAGTACCCACCAGCTCAGCGGAGGGTCAAGATGGCAGCCCCTGATCTCTCAACACCCGAGTTCTTGTCTCCCGTCCAGGAAGAATCAAGTGACATAAACTGTTTGAAAGGTGATGCATGCAGAAAACTTTATTGAGTGATGGGAGGCTCTCAGCAAAAACAGAGGCTGGAAAGGGGATGGGAAGGTGATCTTTCCCTGAAGCTCGGCCTTCTCTGGCTGGGCCCCTCTCTGAAGCTGCACTGTCTGAAGTAGCCATGTATATCCGCTGTCTCTGATGCTCAGTTGCTTCTGTGCTCACCACTCAGCTGCTGGTGTTTCTCTGCCAGCTGACGACTTTTATGGGCACATGATGGGGTGGGGGGCCAAAAAAGGCAACATTTGGGTGGAAAAATGGGGTCAGCTGTTTTCACTTAAGGCTGTGGTTCCAGGCTTAAGGGTGGGGTTTTGCAAAGACCCCAGCTATTCTGTATCATTTTGGAGGCTATTCATGGCCAGAGAAGATCAATGCTTGGGCACATTGGTGTCAGCCAAGTCTCTGCTCCAATTAGAGGATTCTCTCATCCATGGGCATTTGGGTTGGTTCCAGGTCTTTGCTATCGTAAACAGTGCCGCAATGGACATACATGTGCATATTGTAAGGCCGGTTGCCTTGCTGGGAGCTCGGACGCAACCCCCCCCCCCACCTCCTTTTTCCCTTTTGCAAGCCCCGAGCAAGCTCAGACATGCTCGGGCATGTTCCCTTCTCCCATGCTCGCTCAGCCTGGTCTTCCCTTAAAGAGCCCAGTATGCAAACAGGGGCTGCAACCATAGCTTCTTAATAACCAATAGCAGCTAAGCCCT
The DNA here is from genome assembly GCA_004027715.1 of Plecturocebus donacophilus. Classification (NCBI taxonomy): domain Eukaryota; kingdom Metazoa; phylum Chordata; class Mammalia; order Primates; family Pitheciidae; genus Plecturocebus; species Plecturocebus donacophilus. Next base: position 20,454 of record PVKP010038988.1, read on the forward strand.
AACAACCAATAGCAGCCGAGTTTTAAC
>PVKP010038989.1:0-20479 GCA_004027715.1 Plecturocebus donacophilus
CTCACATGCGTGTATATCCCCTGATGAACAAGCTACCAAGTGGCCACAAGCTAGGGAGAACCCTCTTTAGCCAGTCTCTGGCTTTACATAAAAGGAAGCTTGAGGTTTGCTCAGTCTACTGGGGGGGATAGGGCGTTAAGAGAACCCACCCAAGTTCCAACCTGTCTTTTCCCAGCCTCCATTCTAAATGCCTAAGCCTGGGACCTCCTCTGGGCTTCTCCTAAGCCGTTAGGCAGCCACAGGAACACTGTCATGGCTCCAAGAAAAAAACAGCACAGCTTCTGGCTTTAGCCCTTGCAGTTTCAGTCTTCTTGGCTGTGGCCCAAGCCCACAAGGTGCTCTGCTCTCTTGTAGGCAGTCTAGAGCATTGGAAAAAAGGTTTCTATTTCCATGCCTGCTGCTAGCTGGCTGTGTGACTTCAGGCAAGTTGCTGTGGCTCTCTGTACCTTGTTTCCTCATCTATAAAATGGAAACAAAAGGCGTATTGGTAATCCTTCCAAGATGCACACTCTGGGAGCAGTGTCAGTTCCCAAGATGGTGCAACGCCAGAGTAGAGGGGCTGCATACATCATCGTAGTCAACTCTTTCTTGAATAGGTGAGGAAGCTGAGGCCCAAGGTCTGAGCTAGATCTGACCTCTGACTTCTCAGCCAGGAAGTCTGCTCCTTTTTAATGATGTGTGCAGTGTGAGCTCATGTGTGCACACTGTGGACATGCATGCAGTTTCTTAGGTAAAGGCAGGGAAGGCATCTACACAGTACCTCTTGCCCCAAATATTAACTGGCAATTCTTCCATGAAAGATTCCTTTGGATGTGAAAGGCTTTCTTTTTTTGAGACAAAGTTTTACTCTGTTGCCCAGGCTGGAGTGCAGTGGTGCAATCTCAGTACATTGCAGCCTCCACCTCCTGGGTTCAAGTGATTCTCGTGCCTCAGCCTCCCAAGTATCTGGGACTACAGGCGCCTGCCAACATGTCTGGCTAATTTTTGTATTTTTAGTAGTAATGGGGTTTCACCATCTTGGCCAGGATGGCCTTGAACTCCTGACTTCAAGTGATCTGCCCACCTTGGCTTCCCAAAGTGCTGGGATTACAGGTGCAGGCCACTATGCCTGGCCCGTGAAAGGCTTTTTGTCCTTAAGCTTCAAGAGCACCCTCACCTCCTGGGGCTGAGGGGGCAATTTAGGGGGAGCCCTTAAACTGCTCCCAGCTCCACGATCCAGGAAGGAACTAGCTGACAACTAGACCCGAGCAGAACTTCCAGGAAATGGTGCCAGGTTGCCCTGGCCACTGGGCAGCCAGGAGGGGGCAGTGAGGAACTGGTGGAGGCAGCAAGTAGAGAGAGCAGCTGCTGAAGACTCTGTGTGAGGGCTGCCTGCGAGTATGGGTTCCTGTAATCGTGTGCTGGTTTATGTCCTTGTGAAAACAAGGACAAGGATCTGTGCACAGTATGTGCACTGGTGCTCATGTATCTTGGTCCCTGGACCTTGGTCCTCATGTGTGCCCACTCACACATGTGTCTCTGTGAAGCCCCGGCCCATACCTAGGGAATCCACTTTGTTTACAGATAGCTAAGGGTGTAGGCACTTCCTGCTCTAATGGTCTCAGATAGCTGGGCCCTCACCAAGCTCACTTGATTTCAAAGCAAGAGCAAAAATGACCATCACTGTTCACTGCCCCTGTAAAACTGGGCACCAGGGAATGGGGTAGGTAAGAATGGAAACCTTTAACAGGCTCCCTATAACGTTAAAGCCCTCAAGGATTTTGGATGAAGACTCTTAAGATGTTTCAGTTGCATGGTAAACAGAGCATTGGGCTCTGGCTAAAGAGAGGCCAGTGTTTGAACCACATTCTGTTCCTGGCCAGCTATGTGATCTCAGGCAACTGTTTCTCTCCTGTGTAAAATGGGGGACCCTTACCTCTTAAGAATGAAATAAAAGATGATATGCAGTCCTTGGCAGGTAGTGGGCACTCAATAAATGCTCATTCTTCTTAGAATCAGCCCAAAGAGGTGAAGCGACTTGCACAGGGTCACAGCTCCCGAGTGGCAGAGCCAGAATTCAAGCTCAAGCCTCTTGCTTCCCAGAGCCACATTCCTTCCCTCTAATTCCCTAGCAAGGGCGGCTCCCGAACCACCATTTTGTCTTCGGCCAGGGCGGGCGTCTGGCTGCCTGTCATTCACCGGCCTAGGGAAGCCAAGTGCTGACTAAACACAGGCCTGAGCAGGCGGGTGGAGCGAGGGGGCTCTGCAGGGGCGAACTAGCTCCGCGGCCCCCTCCTCTGCACCACCACCTCCAGCGATGAGCTCAGAGCGGCTGGCGCAGCAGTTGCTGACAATTCAAAACTTCTGCCCCCTCTCTCGGGATGCCAGTGGGTGACTCTCTCTCCGAACAGCAGGCGTGACCCGCAGTCACCAACTCTGCTCCCGCCCCTCTCCTGGGGACCACTACACTGTGTCTGCTGGGCCCGGAACTGGGTGTCTGCTCATAAATTACCCCCAGGGACAGTTACCCGCAGCAGCTGTGCTCGGAACAACCGTTGCTTCCTGGGTAGGTCATTTTTTGGGTCAGAATACAAACCCAGCCCCCTCGCCTTTCTCAGGCAGGAGAGGGGGCATGCAGCAGCCTAAACCTTTTATCGGATTTCATTGTAAATCGTTCTATTTAAGGTAAGTTGCTTGGGTCTGAGGCAGATAAGATGCCGGCCAGATGTTGGGCGCAGCATCAGCATTCAGCCTGTGCTCCTCTCCTGCCTGATGCAAACAGTTGCCAGCAGCTTGTCTCCTGTGGCCCCAGCACACCCCCTTTCTCATGGTGAGAAAGGGACTGGATACCTGGGCCTGCAGATCCCTCAACCTGGGTCTCCTCCTAAACTGAAATGGTTTCCAGCCTTCTTCACCTCCTGCACACAGTGCGCCTTCCATACCCAGAAGCCTCCAGCACTTCAGGTCCACCCACACTGGAGCCCCATCCTGAGCTCTGGCCACCACCTGTGGCTATTAGTATCACTTCCTTCTAATCTCTTGTCCCATTAAAACAATACCACAAACACCAGAGGCGGCTGAGTGGCTACAAAGACTTTATCAAATTATTTTAAATGTTGGCATTTAAGTATTCATGTGTATACATAGTTACACGGAACCTTCGGGTCAGTGGGGCACAAATGTGGTAGACACACGACGAGCCTGGCAGGGAAGCAAGAGACCAGGCTTGGAGCAACAGGCCTTTAAAAAATTGGATGTCTTTCCGAGGGTCTGAGAATGGGGCAGAAGAGGAAAGGGTCACTTTATGGGGTCTGGCTTAACCCACTGCCCACATCTCCAACCGAAGAGCTCCTTTTCCATCCTCAGGGGAACAGGGCCTGTTTTCACATGGCATCCCTACCACACATACACCCATTCCCTAAAATCTTGATGTGGCAAACACACCCAAGAACCCACTGGAATATGTCCTTATAAATATATTTAAGAAAACAAGGCACTTTGGGAGCATTACGGCTCACTCTACTACATGTACATCATTCTAGACAGAAAGTAAAAATTGGTTAGTTTCTCAAGTGAATTAACTGAATAAACTTAATAACAAAATTGTTCCCTAACCCACACTGAGACATTGTTCAAGTGAACATGGCAGGAGGCACAGAATGAGACACATCTCTGCACAACACCTGGTCCCAGGTCAGCTGGACCCTGGCAGGGCTCGAAGCCTGATGCCCCCAGGAAGCCTGACATCTCTCATGAGCAAAGCCCCCTGGCCTTGGAGCACTGGCTCCCTCCTTCCCCAGGCCCTGAGGTCAGGCGAGGGGCCGCAGTAGGAGGCAGTCCTAGAGCAGAGCTGTGACACGGTGGGAATGCTTAAGCAGGGTCACAGAGACCTCAATCTGTCCAAGCTAGTGCCGCAGAGTTGGAGGATCGGCACCACGGGAAGAGATTTCACATTAGCCCTGACAGCACCGCCTCGGTTCTGCGGTAACATTGGCCAGGGTTGTTTCTGAGGGTGCTCAAGCTTCCACTGGAGGCGAGCTGGAGCCTGGGCCAGCTGCTCTGAGCCTCCAAGGGCTGGCTGAGCCTGCCGCCTCCCCAGGCTGCTCCTTTGGAATGTACCCATCTCACAACAAAGGCAAAGCCACAAGTCGCTTCTGACACTATTGGAAGCTGGGACCCAGGGCCACAGGAATGGGGGCAGGTCCCCTGGGTGGGGTGTACCAGGAAGGGAGGAGGCTCCTTGGCTTCAGCACTTAGGAGTCCTTATGGGCCATTGTTCCCTATTCTCACCAGCCTCAGCACAGATTCAATAATCACTAAACTTTGCATTCTACATTACATGAGTCCAAAAACAGGATTACCTGCATTGGGTCCTTTCTCATTTTAAAGGGCTCTGGGTTTAAAGAAGCCCTTTTTTTGGTGCATATGCATAAGTGGAGCCCAGAGGGCCTCTTGGCTGACTGGGTCCCCGGCCCCCCGAGCTGAGGAGGCTTCGCAAGGCCGGCTGCTACAAAGCGCAGAGCTTGGCTGCATAGATTTTAATGAGAGCGTCAGGCAGAGCTGTGCTGTTGCTCTCCGGGACTTGCAGATCATTACCAAACCAGCTGTAGGATGAGAACACAGCACATCGAAACCCTAGGAGGTCACTGAGCTAATGATCTAATCCTACCTTCCGCAGGCAGTGCCCCTCCCCACCTCCTCCTGCCCTCAGCCTTTTCCACGATGGACTCAGTCCATTCCAGAAGCCAGGCCAACACCGCCCCCTTCAAGGTCAGAGCAGAATGATAGTGAGTGGCTCTAGCTCTCCCTTTTCCGGAAAGGAGGAGGATGGGGGTAATTTAGTCAAAGTCATTAGGCCCAAACCCTGGCCTGGCCAGGCCCCAGGTCTCCTATTTGGGAGAACCACTGCCCTCTGCCTGCCTCTCCAGCTACTGCTGGGCTGCAACCCAGACACCTTCAACAGCCATTTTAGGGTTCTGATGAAAGCACCTTCGGCTTCTGAAGTGCAGGCTGGGAAACAAGGTGGGGGCCCACATAGCCTGGTGTCTCAGCAGGGCGCCTGGTGCCAAGTCCTGTGCCAGAGACACCTGATCTGGAGAGACAGACACACGTGGTAGTGGCCAAAGCAGGAGGGCACGCTGGCCCCTACAGGCTCAGTCCCCACACCCCAAGTTCCAGGAAAGAAGGCAGAGGGGAAGCGGTCAGTAAGGGCACAGAGGCAGAACCCATGACTATATACTCTCTCCTCAAGCCGGAGGGCTTTACGAGGGCTTTGGCAATTACTACAACCATTTGCTGTGCTGGGTAGGGACAGATCCTGTTTCTCTTTGTTTGAGGGCTCTGAAAGCTGGAGAAGCCAGCAGAAGCCGATTTCAGCATAAGAGGCTACACAATAGTTAGGGCAGAGGAGAAGAAACCTCACTGTTGGCCAGAGCTGACCAGTTTTTTCCTGAATAATAGCACCTGTGTATTAGCCTGGGAAAAGCGGAGAGGAAGAGAGGGAGCTTCACCATGTACAGTGAGGGGAGCTGGAAACAGGACCTGGAGCCCCTCTGCCTTTCAGCCTGCTTCACAGCTGCCAGGCCCCCCCAGGCAGGTACAGGCACGGCTGCGAGCCTGAGGGACTGAAGTTTCCACAGTTGGCAGAATCTATGCTTAAATTGGGGAAATAAAAGGGGAGGAGTTGCACAGGAATTGAAAACAGCACCTGTCAAAGCTGCCTATCCCCTTCCTTCTCTCACTACTTCTGGTCCCCCAGAAGGGCAGCTCCCAAGGCTATGTGGTTGGTTGGTGACAGCAAAGGGCCAACAAAGAATGACAAGAGAGGCTATGAAGGTCTGAGCAGCACTGACAGGGCTGGCACAGACCCTGAGCCCTTCTACTGGGACCCCAACCTACGGTGAGGTCTGGAGTAGCATACTGCCATGAAAGCTCTGCCCAGACTCCAGTAGGTGCCCATTATTTGGTCCCAGAAAGCACAGGTGACTTGGAATCAGGAACTCTGGGCTCTAGCTACGTCACTATACAACTGTGTGACCTTGAGCAAGTACCTTCCCATCTTTAGGTCTCAGCATCTTTAAAAGGTGGGACCCACGGAGCACTGCTATTCTTCCTGCCCTGCAGCTCCAAGTCTTCAGGCTTTGCTCCTGAGCCAGAAGAGGCCTCTGTCCTCATGTGTCAGGGAGAGTTTGGTCATGGATACTAGAGGTTAAAATTGGGCTGTGTTGCCTGAAGGCACCTAGACGTGGTGGTGGTGCATCCTGAACACCATACTCACCAAAGGGATCCTGGGAGGGAGGCAACAACCTCAGCCTACAGAAAGGCATCACTTCTGGGAAAAGGGGGCGAGACATTCTTTAGAGGCTTGATGCCTCCTGGAATAAAGGACATCCCAGGCATAGAGATCACTTGGAAAAAGGCAGGCCCACCCTGCTGATTAGGGCAGAGGGTGAGACAGTCTGGCCACTGGAGCCTTCAACCTGCTCTGCCCTTTCAGTGCATGGGAAAGGGGCCAGCTGTGTCCATTCAGGCCACTCCCCCTGCTTTAGAACCAGAAGGTGGCTGGCATTATTCGAAGTGGCTGAGGGCACAGGTTTTAGAAGACTGCAGTTGAATATGGCTGCTAAGGGAAGGCACCATCTCCAACCGAAACCGGATCAAAGGAATCTGCTTTGGGATTTCTCCTTTCTTTCAATACACAACAGGCACTTGAAGGAAAGAGGGAACACCCCAGCTACTGAACCTCAGGAACCCCACAAGGCCTGACAATGGGGAGAGGAAATACAGGTTGATTTGGAGGAAGCACTTGGATATATCTTTGGTTGCTTCAGGGAAAGCTTTGGCCCCTTAAAATAACTTTTTCCCTCCCTTTTCTCCCCCACAGGACTGTTGGGGTTGGCATCAAAGAAGGCAGATAGGAAGGAAAGAAAAAGAAGGTGGGCAGCAGGCAGAAAGGGTTAATCCGACCAGTCGTCCTCATCAAACTCAGAGGAGTCATCTTCGGAGTCACTGTACTCAACAGCAATTCGACGAGACAAGATGGTAGCCACGTCATTGCCCACGACATCCCGCTTCTCTTGTTCCCGTTGCTCCTCAACCCTGCGCAGCTGGAAACCTGGTGGCAAAGAGACAGATGGGTGAGGAAGGCATGTCCTCAGCCTTGGAATCCATTTGGGACTGGGTAAGGGGGAGTGGCCATCAATGGGTAAGGGGTATTGGAAAAGACAGATAAAAAGAAGGTTGTTCCGGAAAAGCAGAAGAAATAAAGATGAGTTTATGAAATTGATAGCCCTGATGCCACAGGTGTGTCTGAAAGGCAGCCTGCTGTCCTTCCTGGTTTACACACTTTCAGGCTGGTGAGGACTTCTCATCAAGCTTTGAAGTGGGGAGCGGCCACAACACTCCATCTAGCAGATCCTCAGTCTGCCCAATTCCATCAACTATAATGGGGCTCAGCTGCCATAGGCTGTCCCCTCTAGACTAGAAGTTTTTTGAGGATCACAAACAGAACAAACCACCATAATCCCTTGGGACCAGACCTGACCTCTGACAGAATAAATACTCCAATGTTCCAAGACCGTGAGATGATGAGGGGGGAGGGGACGGAAGGGAAGAGGAGAAAAGAGGGAAGGAGATAAAAGAAAATGTGAGAAAAAAGGGGTGAGAAAGAGGGCAGGGGGCAAGGAAGGAAGACATGAAGGGCAAAATGGTGGAGAAGGCTAGGGGGTTGCTGAGTCCACTTGAACAAAGACCCACTGGGACAGTGATTCTTGCTTTTTTCTGAAGGCATAAAACCCTTCTGAGAAACTGATGAAAAATGGGGATCCTTCCCCAAGGAAAAATAAAATGCCTGCAAACACACATAAGCATATATTTCCAAGGACTTCCAAGATCGCAGCTTAAGAATCCTTTACTTTAAACCAAGGTGGAAAGAAATCTCAATCTCCATATTTTCAGGGTGAAGCCTTTTCTCAGGCTGCTCCTAGGCCTAATGTCCCAATCTCTCCCCACCCAACGAAAGCTATTTCCTGGGAAGGGCACAGAGCCCCCCTCACCCATCCCCCAATCAGTCATCCCAGCTTCAGAAAGACAAGGCTCCATAGTCCCAGACCCACCACTGGGATTTACCTTGACGGATGGCTGAAAGCAGGTCGCTACGGGCATCACTCACGGCAGGCAAGGAAGACTTGGGCTTGGTGGCATCAGAAAGCAGTGGTGGTACAGCAGGCTGGCCATCTGCACCAGTGAAAGGGGGAGGAGGGGGCCCCGGAGGAGGAGGAGGAGGGGGAGGGGGAGGGGCTCCTCCTGTTGGCTGGGACAAGGGAGGTGGTGGCAGAGTTGGGTAGTCAGCTGCCGGTGGTGGAGGAGGAGGTGGAGGGGCAGCAAAATCAGGGTGAGGTGGGAAAGACGGCGGTGAGGGTGGTGGAGGGGTCCCTGGAGACCCAAATCCTACAGGCGGTGGTGGAGGTGGGATGCCTATCATTGAAGGGGGAGGTGGCGGAGGGGCAGGTGGTGGAGCAAACCCGGGTTTAGGGCCTGGCGGAGAGCTTAGAGGAGGAGCTGGTGGTGGATGGCTTGGGCTGACCACACTGGATCTTTTGGGTCCAGCCAAACCAGATCCTCTTTGGTTGTCCACTGAGTAACTAAAAGGCCAAAGAAAAAAGACTCACCATTACTCTTAGAATGCAAACACCTACCTACAGTTAGGCTTGTCTCTATGCCGAGGTTTACCTTGGTTGACTATACTATTTCACTTTGGCTTAAACAAAAAGAAAAGCCTACCTATGGTCAGAACAAACCAATAATAAAATAAGCAGCTTTGTAAGGTAATGAGCTTCCCACCAATAGAGGAGGATAGCCGGATTGAGTAAAACTACCTGAAAGAAGTGGACTTCAGATTCCTCTATCAGGTAAGGGCTGGCTGAGACATCTCTTAGGCACCCCTCTACCTTTTCAGCTCTCTCCGGGAAGGCACCCTCCTGAACCCTTCTCTAAGAAGAATGGTCCATGGCAGTTGTCAGTTTAAACCTACAGCCAGGATTAAGGGTGCATGCAAGAGAGAACTGGAATAAAAATTCAACCACCCACCCACACACCAGGATCTGTTTCTCAGGCTATTAACATTCACCAGCATTGGAGAGGGCAGAAAACCCAAGCCAGGCTGACCACACCTGAGTGGGATATAGATTTAGGTGCATGCATCTTCAGTGCTCATGTGGGGAAATCTTGAGAGAGAATGCATCTCAATTCTGAGAATCTGCAGAGATGGGAAATGAATGTGCCACCAGACTCCTGACCCAGGCTGGAAAGAGGATTAAGGCTGCACCTCTCCTGGGGTCAGATTTGCTTGGATGCAGCTTCAAGGTCTCAGGCCATGTGTGAGGCTGCGGGTTTTCTTTTTCCACCTTTGTATCTAATAGCTACTCCTTAGAAAAGCAGCCATTTTGGAATTTTCCACAGACCTTCAAGCCTTAGCTGCATCTGACAGGGCAACCAGCAGGAGTGATTTGGGAAGCAGAGGAGATTTGGGATTAATGGTTTCAAGGGCCAAGAAGAATGAGGGGAGAGGAGGAGGACAGTGCTGCTTTAGGTCTCCATCTGAGGGGTCCTCAACATATTCAATCTCTATTTAAGCAGTATTCAAGGAGAAAAGTGCACCTTTCAAAGCTCTCATTTGTCGGGCTACAGAAAGGACAAAAGTAACTCAGAAAACAGTGCAATCTGAACAATTCTCAGATCTCTTTTCAATGTGTTACTGAAGTGTTACTGCCTAACACGTCCTCTGTACACCTCTGCCAGGGACACTGACAAATAGCAAAATGGACACATTTGGAGTTTCATCCCTCTTTTCCCTTTGTTTCATTCTTTCTGGAGATTCTACACAGCAGTGAAACTAACCAGAAGCAGTACGAGAGGAAGTGACTCTATGCTAGGTTCCCAGACAACTGGGCAAGATATTTGCAACTATTTCATGGACAGCAGTTTGTACCACTTCATTTCATGATGAGTTAAAGAAAAAAGGTTGGTGACTTCTATTTGTTCGGGTATAGTCAGGAGTAGTTAAGAAAACAGGTTCTGGTCCTGCTGACCAATCATGGCTCTGCCCTTACTGGCTCTGACTTTTGGGTCGTTTCATTGACCCCTCTGTGCCTCACAGTTTACTCATCTGTAACATAGGGATAATAACAGTACCTATCTCAAAAGAGGACTCCTATGGGAATTAAGCAACATATATATACAGTGTTTAGCATAATGCCTGGCACCTTGCAAATACTGGGTAAATGTTAATTATTTCTATTTTCTAGACAGTTTTGTTTGAAGCTATTTTAGTGGTCTTGACCTAGGGTTTGAACTCTTATTATTATTTTTTTTTTGGCTCGCTCTGTCACTCAGGCTAGAGTGCAGTGGTGTGATCATGGCTCACTGTGGCCTTAGCCTCCCAGGCTCAAGTGATGCTCCCACCTCAACCTCCTGAGTAGCTGGGACCACAGGTGTGTACCACCATGCCTGGCTAATTTTTTTGATTTTTAGTAGGGATGAGGTCTTGCTATGTTACCCAGGCTGGTCTTGAACTTTTGGCCTCAAGAGATCCTCCTGCTTTGGCCTCCCAAAGTTCTGGGATTAAAGGTGTGAGCCACTGCTCTTGGTCCATTCTTTTGTTCTTGAGTGTATAACCACGAATAGTGGATGGAATAGGTGCCACCATTTACCTGAATTCTGCTGGTGGGGGAGGCAAGTTGTCCTCGGAGAAGGAAGGAGAAGGGGAAGAAGCAGAGTCTGACTGTGGTGGTGGTGGATAGCTGCTTGTATCCACGTTTTCAACACAGCCAATGCTGCCATTCTGGTACACCAAGGTGGGTGGATATCTGATAATGAACCGAATGCCAAAACTGTCATTTAAAGAGCCTGAGTGGGTTTTGTTCTTAAAAGGTACTACAAAAATGCATTTGATACAATAGCTATTAGGGAGAAATAAAACAGGTATATTTCCCGCATATTTTCTGTTACACTGAAATTTTATTTTAGGACTAAATATTCTATTGTCAAATATATCTCAGATATTTCTGCTGAATTGTTTGTAGTAACAGGATTCAACCCAGATTATCAAAACCATGCTGCTCCTTGCCCAGTCTTGGCCTTGTCAAACCCAGCAGTTCTTTTAAATTCTCTCCTCAGTGTCAGATGCAGGTATACCTGAATCCCAAAGTCTGTCCTGTGGCAAAGGGTGAAGCCAAGTCCCACAGGCTAGTGAGTTGCAAACATGTGACTGGCACACAGACTGATTTTCAGGTCAGCAAGCCTCTGGAGAGCTTGAAGGCCAAGGAGGCACTGGATTGCAAAATGAAGCTCAGGATGAATGCAGGGTGCTATGAGGTAGTAAATGTGGTCTTTCTGCCAGGTCTCTTATCAAACAAAATGAGCTGATGATTAAAATAGGGTGCTAGGGCTTGCCTCATGAAAACCTGTCCCTCAGTGTACTGGGCCTTGGGTGAATTTGTTCTGGGTGAACAATAAAACTTTAAACAAGCACAAATAAACAAGCATCGGCTTTTTAAACAAGCATCGGCTAGCAAAATTTTAAACAAGCATCGGCTAGCAAAATCTGGCCTGCTCTGCTCCACCTCCCCCTCTTTCCACCATTGTTGGGTTCTAAAGAACTCATCTAAAACAGACCCCAGGGAGAACAGAGTTGGAGGAAACTAACTGAATCTAAAGATTCTCTGATGTGGAAAATCCCCAAGGCCTGGAGCCCTGGAGCCTTGGCACATCTCTTTATAGGTTCACCAACAGGCATGTCCAGATAGACTAGCCATGCAGCCCAACTCCAAATCGCCTGGACAACAGGAAAATGGGGGGCAAATCCTCATCTTCCTACTCCACAAAAAAAGACTCACATGGGTAGCTGGCATTCTGAACATGCAAGCTTCTGGCTTTAGAGTCACTGAACCTGTGACAACTGCCTGTCTGAACAGGATGGGTCCATGGAACAAAATGGCCCCCTTTACTGGGAGGTGAAGGTAATGAAGGTACCCTCAGGGGTGATTTCCTAGTAAAGAAAAAGGTTCATTTTTTCCTTTCACTGTCTTCATCACTCTTTAAAACAGATCTCTTAATCCACGAAGAACAAGTGTCAGAAGTGTCAAGATTTTTAAAAGTCAAGATTTTCATGTAGAGTTATTTCTAAAAGCAAGAACAACTCAACTCTTTCCTTTTATCATTCCTAGACACCCAGCATGGGCTGGCATGGTTCTCTGACAGCCATGATGCAACGTATTTAGAGAAAAAACCAGGGCGACATTCATTCCAAGCAGTCATGGTGACTAGGCTTTGAATGTCAACCAGGTCAGATACCAGGGTAAGCATCAAACCAAGCTTTAAAACCATCTTTTCCCCGCTTTAAACCTACAGTGTGATTAGGTATTGGGAAATGGGGTCAGACTGGCACCTCTTATTTCTTCGCAGAGATATATAGCCTCAATACTGGCCGAGCAACCTTTCCCACACTGTCTATGAGGTCTGCATTCAGTCCCTTGGCCAGCCTCTCTCCCAAGACTGACAAAAGCTGACTGAAAAGTTGCTTCAGTGATGTGAATAACTTCCTTGCCCGGCCCTCCCCAGCCCTGAGAGTAAAATGCCCAGTTCTTAGGCATGACCTTCAAATAAATGCTCTGGAGGCAAAGGATTCCCAAGACCGCTTTTCTTCCCTTTCCAATCTTTCCTCTGGGGCCCTGAGATGTGTCAGTGTCTCGAAGAGTAAGGGCACTAGGAGACATGGGCTTTCTTTTCCAGACCACTCCAGTCACCTCATTTAAATTGCTGAGTCTCTTGATTTATTTAGCAAATTTTAATCACCAGATGGATGTACTTTAAAGTAGCTTATTAATAGTGGTATTGATCTAAGCCACACAGACAGACTTCAGGGGGTGTGAAAGGTGTCACACCAGAGCTGTCAGACTGTTGTCCCTAGGTCCCCAGCCCCTTCAAAGAATGCTACTGACAGCACAAAGGCATTACCTACCCAGAAGGCCCCAGCTTTTCTTTGGACTCCACAAATTCTTGTCCCATCTTCATTTTCTCCCACTCTTCCTTACGTGTCTTGATTTTACGTGGGTTTACGTTCCCTCGATTTGGATTATCTTTCTTTTCTTTCTATAATGAAAAGAACAGGAAGGTCTTTGTAGAACATTTTCCAAAGTTCTTCATTAAAATTCTACCCATCTTCATGGATGCATATCTAAGAGATGATCTACCTAGACAACATACAATAACTACGTAACTTACAGAATTACTGGGTTTGGCGTGATCTAGAGGCCATCTAATCCACACCATCCCCTAGGTGAAACATTTGTTCAATCCCACATTCAAATGCCTCCAGCAATGGGAAACCTGCTACCTCTTTTCATTCACATTTTTGAAAACTTCTAATTGCTAGAAGTTAGTAAACAGCTATTTGTTATTTGCTCAACCCCAAAGATCAGTTAAGAGAGATGAGATGTAATGAGACCTCCGGTAATCTGGGGCATATATAAGGAAATAGTTAAAAAAAAAAAAAAAAAAAAAAATCAATGAAGAATTTTTCAGCCTGTGCAGCTGCTCTTGCCCCTGGCACTCTCTTGGGCCTCCCGGTAGCCATGCTTAATGGGAATGAGGTTGCAACTGGTAGGTCACATACGTATCAGGAAGACTCTATGGGGAGGAAGAATCTCCAAAACCTACATATATACCCCTACCCTGGCCCCCCCCAACCAATAGTGAAGGTGTTAAACTGCTCCTGTTGCAAATCAAACACTGCAGAACCTTGTGCTAATCTCTGAGAAATGAGCTGCAAAACTGGCGGGGAAGGGACTAGCCTAGCTTGCGTGTCCAACAGAGTCAAGTGCAAATTGCAAGAGAAATAAATGGTGAATAGAAAAGTCAATTCCTAAAACTCAGCTTGAATATACTCAATTGTTAATAGCGCTGGGGGAACAAACACATTTTTAGTGTGATTTATACTGTCATCTTGGTTGTGCTTGGTGTGGCCACATTTTTTTAAGTTTCACCTGGCATCCAAGCAAGGAGCCACTCAAAATGATTACTTCACATAAGACTGGCTTCCTTTTTATCCCCCCTCACAGTCGTGCCTACTGATGTGGAGAACAGAGGCCCCTTTCCCCTCACCCTGTGCTTTCTCTTCTCTTTCATGATATCCTTGGTGTCCTGCAGCATCTTCTCCTTCCAAAGATCAAAGAAGTATGAAGGGTCTGTGTAGAATTTGAGTGCCTCTTTTCCATCGTCCCTGGGATAGAAATGAAGACAAGTAGCTGTCAGTAGACAGATGAGCTCCCAACCAAATCCAATATTCCAAACACCTACCAGTTAGCAGTTTTTACACCAAGGAATTAAGAAGTCATTTGAATCGATTGCATATTTCCTCTCCCATACCAGCATTTCAATGCCCCTGAATGGCACCTCTCTACTTATCAGGCTTTTTAAGAACCTTGGCCTTACTTTAAATTCCTGGTAGATGAATTTGCATTGTCAGGGCAAGAACAGGTGATAGCAGCAGGGATTCTGATTATTTCTAATGATCTGCATGGCCACAGACATCTCCCTGAGGATATTGAGATCTCCTGGTACATCAGAGGGGATTTCTACCACTGGTTCCTCTTTTCGCACCAGTTCCCCAGGACTCTCTAGGAAGCATCAGTAGCTTTCCACCCACTGGAAATCTGTGTATACATGTGGAGGTTCATGTGTATGCATATGTACACATATATACATGAAAAGTGTGTGTGTGTACAGCTGTTATTTCTCTGCACACACAGGTAAGAAACCACAGCACTCCACCTTCTTGCTCCCTTCTAAAATAGCTCAGCATCCACACACACCCCAACCACAAGGGGGCTCCAGTGAAAAAAGATGGCCAGCTGTTGTTAAGACCACAAGGTTTAATCACCAGCTCCTAATTAGCGGCTGTGCCACTGGGACAGCATAAGTCACTGAGTGTTCATATAAGGGCTATCAGCCAGACTCAATGGTCCTGGTTGGAATATTGCACTTTGGCATGGATAAGGCCCTCCTGTCACTATCCAGAAAATATGTGCTTAGGAGTGAACATTTATCTTAACATTATTCTGAACTAAAAAGAACTGGAAAGGCAATTCTATTCCCTCCCCTCCAATCCTATCACAACACAGAAAGCACTTCCAAATCAAACATTAATGATTGAGACAGAGTCTAGCTCTGTTGCCAGGCTGGAGTGCAATGGCGTGATCTTGGTTCACTGCAACCTCCGCCTCCTGGGTTCAAGCGATTCTCATGCCTCAGCCTCTTGAGTAGCTGGGACTACAGGCATGTGCCACCACACCCAGCTAATTTTTGTGTTTTTAGTAGAGACAGGGTTTCACCATGTTGGTCAGGATGGTCTGGATCTCTTGATCTTGTGATCTGCCCACCTTGGCCTCCCAAAGTGCTGAAATTACAGGCATGAGCCACCACGTCCAGCCGTTTGTTTTCTGAGAGTCTCACCTTTCACCCAGGCTGGAGCGCAGTGGTGCGATCTCGGCTCACTGCAACCTCCGCCTCCCAGATTCAAGCGATTCTTCTGCCTCAGCCTCCTGAGTAGCTGGAACTACAGGCATGTGCCACCACACCCAGCTAATTTTTGTATTTTTAGTAGTGACAGGGTTTCACCATTTTGGTCAGGCTGTTCTCAAACTCCTGACCTTGTGATCTGCCCGTCTCGGCCTCCCAAAGTGCTGGGATTACAGGCATGAGCCACCGTGCCTGGCCACATTAATGATTTCTATATTAAATCTTCTTCTGAGTTAGATATACACCACTTATTTCTGTTAGGCCAAGTTCAGATAATTGAGAGGCCATGCTAATTCTGATACTGTATGTTAGTTAAAAAGAAAAATACCACTAACTGAAGAAAAAAATTCTATTAGTATCATTTGTTTATCCAGTCCTATCACACAAACCCTATGTCACACTCCCTACAATATTACTAGCTGTACGACCCCTTTCTGCCCCACAACCCCTTTGCCCAAACCCAACTAGACTCAATAATGGAGGCTGCAAAATCAAATCTCTGTCCTGCTATGCAGGTCTCTTTGAAAGCCAAGGGGAAAACATAATTTTACACAGTAAAATGAAGGACAGATGCCATGTACTTTATATCTATGTGAGAAGGTTCCCTGAATCAGACTGGTGTTCTTAAATTTCACATGGGGATGCGCATGTGCACGTGCGCGCACGCACACACACACACACACATACTCTCTATCTTGTAATGTACACATGTCTGATAGAATACATCCACCTTCAGCTATCTGTAATTACTTTTTACCTGCTCCAAAGATATGTATGGATGCAAGATAAACATTCACCTTCTGCCCCTCTTCAGTGGTTTTTTGCAGGATGGCAAAACTACCAAACCAATAGAGGAGAGGGGCTTTAAGTTGTCTATAAGGCTACCTTGTTTTTCAAGTCCAGCCACAGCAGGGTAGGTCCTTTCAGAAGGAAATGTCTAAAGGATGTTCAAAACAAAGTGAACAATGCTCATTTGGAAGAATGCCAATTATTCCTTAAGCTTTGGAAAGACCCCTCTGGGCCCAGAGCAGCCAGTCCAAGAGGCTGGCCCCACTAACACGCCCAAACATCTGGTAATCTAGTGGTTTCCAAGTAAGTGGGAGCCTTGCTAGAATGTTGCCCCTGGGATCCATGCTGTAGGACCGCCTTGTAACAAAGTCCTTTTGGTTCTATAATAACTAAATTCCTTGGATGGAATCCAAGATGGACCTGGCTTATATGAAATTAAACTCTGTAGCATGCAATGTTACAGTAAACTTTCAATATATATTATACTCACTATGCATTTCAGAAACCAAACAATAATAAGTGACAAGTGTCTATGGGGTACATTTTAGTTTCTGCCACCACAGACAACACTGGGGTAGGCAGTAAGCTTTTAAATACAAGCCTCTGATGTAAACAACCACTTCAGATAAAAAGACAATCTAGTGTTATTAACCATAGGTTGACAAAGGGAGGAGCTAGCAGGCCATTACCTGTAAGGGGTAAGATTGTTGAGAGGGGGAGGAGTATCACAAGTATTGTATGTTTCTAAGACAGGCACTGGGAGAGAGTTCCTGTCAAAAAGCTTCTGGTCTTGAATGGTGGAGCTTCTGAAGGCCTTTCGGGTGTTGATTCCTTGTAGTGACACTGAGAGAAGATGGAAGGCATTAGAAAATGGACGACAGGCTATTTGAGCAAACACTGAGTCACACCAGTCGGAGAGGGCTCAGCTGCTGCATTTCTTGGCTGCGGCTGTCTGCAGCCAGGCTTTTTTCTCCCTCTCACTCTGGGGAAGCCCCACAAGGCTGTCAGCAGCCCAGTCATTTCACGACTGAACAAAATGAGGCAACACAAAGGTTTACTATGTGGCCAGATCTAGCAGGCCTCTCCTTAGGAGGAATGAATCTTCCAAGTACTTTTATGGTAGCAGAATACGATTGAGGGAGGGGAAATCTGAGAAAGAAGGAATTGGGGGAATGGGAGAAAGGAGTGCATGGGGGTGTGGTAGAGCTAGAAAGGTTCTTCCCACCACTCAGGCTTGTGTCATTTCAAAGCAGAACTCTATAGCTCTCTGTGATTTCTCCCCTCACTTTTTTTTTTATAAGTCAGGGAAAAAATTCTACAAAACTGTTCAGCAGAGCCTGCAAATGCTGAGCTCAGCTTTCTTACCTTCTTCTTCCTTGGGATCCAGCTGAGTGACTTTAACCTGTAGTCGGTCAACCCTCTCAGCAAGGGAGCTTACCCGAGAGGCAAAGGTATTTGCCTGAGTAAAGAGCTCTCCAAAAATGTCCTCTGCATATTTACCTGGGAAGAGCAAAGAAACAAGTCACTAGTGCATAGAAGTAACATAAATGGTCAGAAAAACTGGCTACTAAAGATCATATTCCCTAACTCCCAAACACATACACATACACATACACACACACATACACACACACACACACACACACACACACACACACACACACACACACACACACACACACCCTAAGACGGTTTGGGCTATATGCAGATGACTGCTCTTGGAGATAGAGAAATACTCCTCATAGTTTAGGAAGTCTGCATATGTTCTATAACTAATAGAGTGTTCTTGACAGACTGTGAACAGTCATGAAACTCAAAACAGGCTGAATAAAACTGAAAGGTCTAATGCAAAAAATTAAGCCTGGAAGAACAGATAATATTTCTACACATTTCCAGCCTTGGCAACATGGTGAAGCCCCATCTCTTCTAAAAATACAAAAATTAGGCAGGCATGGTGGCAGGTGCCTATAATCCCAGCTACTAGGGAGGCAGGAGAATCGCTTGAACCCGGGAGGTGGAGGTTGCAGTGAGTCAAGATTCAGCCACTGCACTCCAGCCTAGGTGACAGAGTGAGACTCAAAAACAAAAACAAAAAGAAAGAAAGAAAGAAAGAAAGAAAGAAAGAAAAAAACCCTACACATTTGCCTATAGTCTTTAGCCTCTTGCTGTTCTGTAAAAGCACCTCATAAAATGGTTCTGAAAAATAGACTGGGAGTTCAGAAGACATTCTAGGTATCTAAAATTGACATGAAAAATAAGAAATTAGTTCTTCAATAGAGCCTTAAAAGTATAGTGAACAACCATGATTAGCTGTGGTATCTTTGAGAGGTCCTGAAGCTTATCAGAGATGCACAACTTCTAAGAGGTAGAAAGATTACTTTATGTTTTATAACCTATAACTTTCTTTTCTTTTTTCTTTCTATTTTTCCTTTTGGAGACAGAGTCCCTCTGTGGCCCAGTCTGGAGTACAGTGATGTGATTTTGGCTCACTGCAACCTCTGCCTCCTGGGCTCAAGAGATTCTCACATATCAGCCTCCCGAATAGCTGGGATTACAGGTGTGCACCACCATGCCAGGCTAATTTTTGTATTTTTAGTAGAGACAGGGATTTGCCAGGTTGCCCAGGCTGGTCTCAAACTCCTGCCTCAAGTGATCCACCCACCTTGGCCTCCCAAAGTGCTGGGATTACAGGTGTTGAGCCACCACACCCGGGCTGTAACCTACAACTTTCAAAGTCTTTTCTCTAGGTTACAATCCTTCAAATCTATATCTCAGGAACAAAGTGAAAAGCTGAAACTTCCAAGCCCTCTATGAAAAATAACATACCAGTGGTCTCTTTCCACAATGTCTTGATTTTTAGAAAAAGAAAAGTTCCATACTTTCAACCCTGGAATGCAAGGAGAATTTGCAGCCAAAGAAACATAACAGCAATTTGATACTACCTCTATATTGTCATTCCAAGCCACAGGCACATTTTTACTAGGAATGAAAAGTGGTGCATACAAATAAATATACCATCTGAGCTGCTGCTGCTTCTTTATTTTTTGGAGACAGAGTCTCGCTCTATACCCCAGGCTAAAGTGCAGTGGTGCAGAATCTCAGCTCACTGCAGCCTCCTCCTTCTGGGTTCAACCAATTCTCATGCCTCAGCCTCCTGAATAGCTGGGATTACAGGTGCTTGCCACCACACCAGGTTCATTTTTGTATTTTTAGTAGAGACGGGGTTTCACCATGTTGGCCAGGCTGGTCTTGAAATCCTGACCTCAGGTGATCCACCCACCTCAGCCTCCCAAAGTGCTGGGATTATAGGTATGAGCCACTGCGCCTGACCCTACCATCTGAGCTTCCTACTTGCAAGGTGAAAGCAGGCATAAGAGACTGTGCCCAATCAAATGATAATTTTTTTTGAGAATTATTTAAAGTAGGCTCAATTTTTAGCTTCAAAACTACATTATGCTTAGTCCATATTTGAGGGGAAAAAAATAGCTTAAAAGGCCAAAACCATACCTTCAGGTGAACTGCAGCTCACCTTCCCAGTACAACCTGAAGAGTGGGGATAAGACCAATCAACTGCATATTTTAAATTGCTGGTAAATTTAAGTCAATAAGGATTTCTAATCAAGGAAGAAGCAAGTCCTTGCATACTGAATGGTTTGTGACCTAAACAACTATGGGAAGCTCCTGAGCTAAAATAACTCAAATCGGCTGATGAGCATTTCTATTCTGCAGGTTGAGGATTTTATTTGTTCCCTGTTCAAAATATGGCTAAGTTCCTAAAAAAACCATACTGTATCATGCTCATCTAGGTAATGGAAAATTGTGTTTGGAAGGCTAAAACAGAGAAATATGCAACATTATGTGTAGAAAATAAACCAAGCTCAAAAATACCTGTTAAAAATAATAGAAGGCTAGGCGTGGCGGCTCACGCCTGTAATCCCATCATTTTGGGAGGCCAAGGTGGGTGGATTACCTAAGGTCAGGAGTTTGAGACCAGCTGGGCCAACACGGTGAAATGCTGTCTCTACTAATAATACAAAAATGAGCTGGGCGTGATGGCAGGTGCCTGTAACCCCAGCTACTCAGGAGGCTGAGGCAGAAGAATTGCTTGAACCTGCAAGGCAGAGGTTATAGTGAG
>PVKP010038990.1:0-20490 GCA_004027715.1 Plecturocebus donacophilus
GTTGCAACCGGGCTGCCAAAGGGATGGAGTTCAAAGTATGGGAAGTGGTGGCTGGAGAATGTGATGCTGGCACTGAGATAACGGAGGGTCTGGCATCGTTGCTGACGACAAAGTCAGAGACTGGCCATGGCTGTGAGCAACTGAAGTTGGGTGTGTACAGGCCAAGATCATCAGAAGAGAGGGTTTCAAATAACGAGAGGATAGGGTGTTGGAAGGATCATCCATGTTGAGACAGGGATGTTTTGGACAGAGTGGCAATGAGTCAGGAGCTAAAAACATGGAAATGAGGGAGAACCGCTACGGGATATGCATATGACAACATCTATGAGGAGCAGGGGCTGATACAATCTGCTGAGGCGGGATTCAGACCGGCAGGTTTTAGGGAGGGGGGTGAGATGTGGTCTGAAAGCAGCAGTGAGGAGCAGGGGGCCCACTCCTCTAGGTCCTGTGGGAGGAAGCCCAGCCCCTGATTCAGGGCCCTGCATGGGAAGCTGGACCCTCAGGAGACGACTTGGCGGAGTTCATAAAAGCCAAAGTCTGAAGGGCCAGTCTCCGGAGAGGCTGAGGATGCAGGCGCTTTTGTTGCTGCTGGACTGGGATTCTAAAGGGCCAGGAGTAGCATCTGCGGTTTGGAAGGAATGAGACGAGGAAAGAGAACAGGAGCTGTGCAGTGACCTGATGGCTGAGAAATCATCCCTAGAAGGTTAATTATGTTTGCCAAGTGCTGAAGTGCTGGAGTAAAACCATTCAGTTCTAAAGCTGACCACTGGAATAAAAGTAAATGAGGCAAGTCAGAGAGAACACAGGTTTTTCCTGGAGTGCAGCACCCTTTAGTCCTCATTATCCCAAACCTGAACCCAATCCTCCCATTTTTAAGCTCTTAGCTATGTTATTCATTCAATAATATTTGCTAAGAATATACCGTAAGTCAGGAACTGAGTAGCTGTTAGAGAATAGAAAAAAAAATTCCTAACTAAAACTAACATTAAACCAAAACTTAAGCTAAAAATCCAAAGTTTGCACTAGCTTTACAAGGGCGGGTACTTCTATGCAGCTTCTTGCCTGTTTGCTCTGCAGGTCTCAGTACATGCGGTTTATTAATGGTGACTTTGCTCCCTGTTTTGTTGAGAATGTGAGCCTCCTGACACATAACGGACTAAGCAAAAGAGTTAAGAAGTGAGCACACATTATTATTATTATTTTTTTTTTTGCTTTAGAATGCTTAAAGCAACTTCACATCCAGTCCAAACAAGTATTGTCACCAAGGCCAAAACATGGTACCAAACAGAGGTCACAGCTTGTCCACCTGAACTTTTGCCAATATTTGAATATTGCACAGCAGGATACATAGTAATGAAAACACAGTAAGATAACAAGTAAGTTAAAAGGAGCATCTCTAATCAAAGATTATGCAAAATAAAATGAAAAGGTAGTGAATTTAAAACTTATAAATGTTTTAAAACAAGTACGCTTAATACTATTATAACTTCATTTTCATATACTGCTGTCAAGGTTATAAATTGGTACCATTTGTCCAAACAATACCAGTCAGTTCAGTTCTAAAGTCCTTTTATTTAGTATCTATTCTGTGAAAGGTTCTGTACTGGGATTTGAGAGCAGAAAAATACATATGAAAGTTTTTTTAAAGGAGATTTTAGTATTTTGGAAAATTACTCAAAAATGCATTTGAAGAGCTTTAACAATAACCACTTATCCTGACACAAAACCTTCCAATATATATATAAAACTACCTGGTTGTTAACTTTAGAAAATTAGTGTGTCATATATGTACACTTATTTTCATTCTAGAATTATATATATATATATAAATTGTAATATTTAGAATTATAAAAAGAATGTAGTCCTTAAAAATTATATGTACAAAAAATGTTGATGGCAATAGAAATGTTTATAATAAAATATAGGCTTAAAATGCAATTTCAATACTATATAAACTTATAAATATATATGAGTATGAAAGAAAAAACATTGTGCTAATACATTAACAATGGTTATCTGTAGGGCATTTTTATTTTCTTATATGTAATTTTTCTTTTTAAAAAAATAATTTATCACAAATTAGTTTTATAATTTTTTTAAAAAAAACACAAATTTTAAAGTGTATAAATGAGGAGAAACTTTCTCACAAGTGTATCATTTTACTCTAGTGTATTCTATATTTTTATTGTATTGGTGACTTAAGCTAAATAAACAATGGCTTCTGAGGACAAGATGTCAGAATTGTTAGTAAGTCCATGTTGACCCCTGTTCTCCACAGCAAAACATCCCATTTGAACGTGAGCTTCAGCAATTGAGAAAAACAATTGCAGGAATTTTCATTGCTTAAATGACTCCATCAGATCTTGTGAAATTAACACTTTGGTATTAATTGATTATCAATACAATTAGCCTCCATGGGAAAAAGCCAGTGTGTCCTAAGTTTCCCAGGTGTGCTCTGGCCTGGTACTAAGTGGTATCTTTTTATTTCTAATGTAGTTTGGTGCAATAACACAGATGGATTCATCACAACTGATTTCATTTTCATCTCCTGAGTTGCACATATCAATATGTAGACGTATGTGTTGTTCACTGAATATGATGAGCATTGGAATGTAATAGTTTGTGCTAAGAATTATACCATTGCTATTAGCATTACAGCATTGTGAAATGAATAAAGCATAAGAAGGCCACTTTCAAATCTCGTTCTGATCGTCGATTAATAATGATATGTTATGCTTCAAAGACCACAGTATTCCGTTTTTCTGTAGTTGGCATACGGATTCTGCAGTCAGGCAGATGAGGGTTGCCCAGTCAGCTCTGTGTCTTCTTTATTGAGGAATTGGTGACTAAGTTAACCTCTTGGGGCTTCAATTCACTCATTTCTAAAATAAGGATTTTACTATCCAGAGTATTGTTATAGGGACAAGCACCGGGTATACTGTAAAAATTAAATAAATGGTAGCTGTAATCTTAAAGTGTTTAAAGTTTAAATAGCAAAGTTATCATACAAGTGTTACCATTTTAACAATTTCCATAATCCTATTAAGCCAGTGATCAATTTACTGTTTAAAACTGTGTACCTGGAAATTACTCCTAGGGTTGTTTAAACACTTAATTTTTATTCAAAGATAACATGATGTATACATATGAAATATTTTCCACTTATATTTAGGTAGTAGAAACACCATCATCGCAGAGCAGCTGTGAGTAGCAGGGCTCAAAGTCATTCAATAAGGAAACAAAAACAAAAACAAAAACAAAACAACGATGAGAATGGCTTTCTAAGCTAAAGTCAAAACCACTTGTGAAGATCATCGTTTTTATTGTCTGGCATACTCCTTGTCCCCTCCTTTTTCAACTAAGTATGCTTGTAAAGTTTTGTTTTTGAGAAAGCTTACCTTTTAGTCTCCTAGTGTTTTACATTTAAACCATTTTGTTTTTTATTTGTGTAAATCCTTATTACCAGGCTATGAGAGTCTGTGGTATTTACTATGCAGTAGTGCAGAAAGAACTCAATACATTACTTTTCCATTCTTTTCTCCTATAGACACTCTTTAGCATGTTACCTGTCTAGAAAAATGCAGTAATAATGCTCTTCTAAACTATATTCAGTAGAAATGCTTAAAATAAAATCAATACTCATGATGGAACTAAACTTTCCTTTTTCCTCCTGAAAGCACCCTTCATCTTTCATTTCTTCTAAACAGTGACACCATGTGACTATCCATGTCAGTCACTATCTGTGTCACTCACTATCTCTCTGAGTTGGAGCTCTCCTACTGTCCCCAAGCCTTAGTCTAAGCTTGGTTAATTACAAATGGTATCTTCACGTTTTTTGCCCAATGTCTAATGCACTGTGGTCTATGGTAGACATCTATTTGTTGTTTTTGAGTAAGAGAAGCCAGAGTTCGAATGACTGACACCACTAATTGAACTGCTGGAGCAGCACAATACTATTACCGCCTTTTAATAAAGTATCATTAAATAAGATGGTAAAATCTTCTCCATAATTTGAAGCTTAAATCACTCTGACATGAATAAGAATTCCCACTAAGGTTTTCAAATTCTCAAAAGCATAATGAAAATATCAATCATAAATATGTATATACACATATAATTCACCATAATTAAAATTACTTATTTGCTTGATATAATGCTTTTAGATAAGCTTTTAATATCACTAAATAAAGTAAGATGTCTAGCAATTTCCAACTCAAAAACACAATATATTATTGATCTGGAAGAATTTAGTCATATTCTAAGAAGTAATAAAAAAGTCACTCAATTTTTTCTCAAGGCCTTCTCAAAACCACTAAATTGATTGACATGAAGATTTTTGGTCATATTATGTTTGTCTCTGAGGATTAGTCACTTAGTCTTTGAGTCTCAATGCAAAGTCAGCCTTGCATTAAGGAAATAGAGAATTTAGGGGATAATGAAAATCAAGTTTTCTGAAATTTAAATGTCAATAATTAATACTTTTGAAAAGAAATTTGAAAAATGGAGTTTTATTCTCCCTTTCCAAAAGAAGACATGATTGTAGCAGTGCAACTACTCTTTTACACATTATAGCATTAATATGTATATGAAAAAATAGTAAGAAAAAAACGGCATAGGTGACATTGTAATTACTAATATCTCTGATTTTTATATGAAAAATGACTAGAAATGTTCTTCTTAAAAGCTAACAGGAAATTCAGTTCTAAATATTATACTTTATAAAACAGGGAGGGAAACATCACACACCAAGGTCTGTCGGGGGGTGGGGGAGTTGGGGAGGGGTAACATTAGGAGAAATGCCTAATGTAGATGACATGGGAATGGATGCAGCAAACCATCATGGCATGTGTATACTTGTGTAGCACGTTCTGCACATGTGCCCCAGAACTTAAAGTATAATTTAAAAAAATAATAAATTGAACAGCAGGCAAAAAGAAATGGGTTACTAAAAAAATTATTTGAATAGATATGTCAACTCTTTTTAATGTAAAATATTATCTCCTGCCGAAAAGTATATTAAGAAAAACTATTCAGCTATTGACTTGTTCCATAGCAAACACATACATAGCTATTACCTAGAGCAAGGACTAGAATATTGACAGAAAGCCAGTGTACCCTTAGAGGTTTGTTTCTGTCATAACCCTCCCCTTACCTCTCAAAAATAACTAATTATCTGAACATTATGTCATCAATTCATTGTTTGTCTTTTCACTGCCTAACATTCCTACATATTACAGTATTACTTTGCCTAATTTTTAAGTTTATAGAATTGGAATCATGCACATATATGCTTTTTACTTTTCATCATTTGTTCACATTAAACATGATGCTTTTGAATTCATTTGTATTATTTTGTATAATTATATGTCATGCATTTCAAAATGTAAAGTATTTTCTTGTGTAAATATACCACAATTTATTTATTCATGCTACTGACCTGATCAACATTTAGATTATTTTGAAATTTTTCAGTTATGAGTAATGACCCTATGAACATTCACCATTCACATTGTACCTCTCTTAGAACATGTATACCTATGTTTTTGTTGCGTATTGACAGACTCTCTCCTTAACCAAACTTGAGGCTCTTCTGAGGCCTCTTCTCAATAAGGCTTCCACCTTGGCCCCATTCTGCCTTCAGCCTCCTTAGCCCAGTATTAGCCAGTATTTGGCTAAGCCAGTTTGTGAATCCTCCCAACCTTGATATCTGATCACCCCTTATATTTAAGTCCTTGGCTTGCCTTTTGCAAAGAAACCTGTTAGGTCAGTTTATCAAGAATCCCCCTACCCTTAGTAATTTTCTGTCGGCTGACTACCTCACTGTACTCTTTGACTATAAATCCTCAGATGTCTCTCCTGTATCAGGAGCTCAAACTCTTTCCCCCATCACAATAGTCTTGAAAAATCACTTCCTAACTATTTTAATGTGTGTCAGAGTATGTTTGAATAGTATACACTGAGGAATGAATTGCTTAGTCATAAGACATATACATCTTCAAATTAATCATTATTTCCTACTTTCTGCAATGATTATAACAATTTATATATCTATTATCAAAATATGAGAATTTTATGATTTCCCCTTATGTGCTATCCCCTGGTTCTTTAAATTCTAGCCATTCATATAGATGTATAATGAATTTTATTATTGTTTAATTTGTATTTCCCTTGTTACTGATAAGGTTAAGCACATTTCTTTATGCATACTGACTATTTAAATCATTAGAATATCCCACTTTGTGTCTTGTATATGTTAACTTATACCTGTTTAGAGTTTTAGCTTATGTTCTCATGAGTTTTCTCTCTTTTTCTTGTTTACATGAACTTATCTGTATATTCTCAAAATAGGTCTTTGTGGTTACATGTGTTGCAAATAACATCTTTTCCCCTCTTAAATGTTAAATTTTGGTTTACATTTGGGGATGTTACATTTAATGCCATTTTGTTTATACATTTTTTTCTCTATGATGAGTGTTTTTGTATTCTGCTTAAATATTTTTCTAGTCTGAAGTCATATTCTATTAGTTGAATTAAGTTGATTTATTTGCTTGTTTAATTGGCTAGTCTGTGTATGTTTGTGAGTGTGTTTTGCATGTCTATGTCCAGCCTCTGTGGGTTTCAGATGTTTTGTGACCGATATGCAATAACATTCAAAGTTCTCGGGTTTTGTTTGTGAAGAGCTTCTCTTAGCTTCGCACCATTGGTGAAAGGACTGCCTTTCCCGCACAGCTTCGATGTGACATTTCTGTTGTAAATCAAGTGTCCAAATCTCCACAAGGCTATTTGAAGCGCTCTATTTTTTCCCTGTTCTGTCATCTACCCTTGCATCAGAACCATATGCTTTGGAACTTGGCTTTATATATGGCAGTGCAAGTCCTCCCACTTTTTTCTCCAAGAGTGCTTTGGCTATTTTTGGATCTTTGCATTTCCATGTCAATTTTAGAAATATCTTGTCAAGTTTCATATAAAATATTGTGAATGAATGATTTAATTTGCAGGCAGAAGCCATTTAGTGTCTCCTAACTGACATTATCTGAGTGTAGTGGCGCATCCGGGAACAGCATGGAGTCTGTAGGGAAGATAACATCTTTTAAGGTAATCGCCTTCTACCACTCAAGCTGCCCCATATGCTAAGGCTTGTTCATCCAGATGTCAGCAGACAGGCACACTTGCCGTAAAACTTCCTGGTTCTGGGAAGCAGAAACATACTGTTTGGTATATGAGGCGCGAGATGTGAAGGAGCTTTTTCCCTGGGGTCTGAGGACAAGGTTAGTAGGAGAGAATGCATGAGTTATGCTGTGGCTGCTGCACTCTCTGGGCACCAAATCTTGAGTTAAACAGGTGCTCTGGGCACCAAATCTTGAGTTAAACATGTCCTTTAGTAAATGCACATGATATGTGCATGAGCTTTGCAGGACTCTTTAAGAGCAGGGGCCCACATACCCAGTCTAAAGCCAAAATGCTTAAAGACATTGGAAAAGCAGTTTCCCTGAGATTTGTGGATCATGCTCAGATTAAACCCCAATGGAAACGAGACCTAGAGTTAGACAGCAAATAGTCCTTAAGGAAATACCACATTCTTACTTGGAATTAAAATGTTTAATTTAGACCTATGCATTACATTTGCATGCTATGTCTAAATATTTATATATTTCCTATCAAAACACTGACATCTCAGCCTGCCTTCCCAGGCGGGGTCCTGTACCCTCTGCTGAGGTTCACTCTGTGAGCTAGATGAGCTTTCTCCCTTCCAACAGAGTAAGAGTGAGAATTTGCAGAACTGAAGAATGGAAGCTGGGCCTGCGTCCAGGCCTCCAGGGCAGGGACTAGATCTGCCAGGAAAAGGGTATGGTCTGATCAGATCAAGACTCCCAGGTTGCCTGGCAGGCAAGTTTCTCCCTAAGCCACACATGGGGACCTTAACATTTCCAAGCCTTTTTCTAAGCCCCAGGCAGAGCTAAACCCTTGAAAAGAGAGGAGGGAAGAAGTGCAGTTGTCTAGGATACCTCATCTACCTGGACTTTGGGGCAGCTCATGTTGAACAAAAGCAGCAGCTCTTTCTTGGTTTTCTGGAGCAGAGGCTGTTATTTCCTCTCTTCCACATCCAGCCGCCCCTTGCAAACACAATCATACACTCATGTTGTACTTTGGGGGCTCAATACTGCTCCCAGAGTGTTACCAAATCTGGAACGTTGCCAAAGTGGGCATGAATAAATTCATTTTTTTCTGGACATTGTGGAAACCATTGCATTTTAGCTATTTTCTCAACTTAAAAACATTAATTTCATAGATTAGGTATCATAAAATTTATAACCTTATTTTGATATTTATTATTTTTTAAAAATATACATCAGCAGCTTTCAAAACTGAAAATGACCCAGAATTCTATTAATCTCTCAGAAATCCTTGTCTATGAACTAACCAAGTGAGCATTCTTACCACCAATAGTAATAATAAAATGTAATAAAGTACTCTGCAAAATACTTTGTGCAAAACCTTTGCTACATGTTAGAATCATGGCCTGGCCATTCCACTCCTGGCATCTTTGAGACTCCAGCACTTTTAAAAGTTGCCTTGGCAATGTGATTGCAGCCACACTTGAAAACCATTGATCTCACGTTCATTAAGCTCCTGTTCTGTGCAGGACACTACTAAACCCCTTGAACAGATTTTCTGTAATGAAACTTCATCCTCACCTTGTTATCCTGACCTGGAGGGCCTAAAGGATCTGGCTGCTGCCTTTTTCCCAGCTCAGTTTTCTCCTGGACTTCTGGCCTCCGGGCATTCAAAGCACCAGCTCCAGACAGAAGGCCACACATGTTCGCTGTGCCTAGGTCACCTGTCTTCTGCATAGTCACAGTTGCTGCTTTATTCTCATTCAGGTCTCAATTCAAAAACCTTCTCCTCAAATAGGCCTTCATGAAGTCTCAGCCTGTGGCCTTCCTCCTGTCACTCCTTATCATACCAACTTCTTGATTCTCTTCAGAAAATTTGTCACTTCTTCCAGTCCTATTGTTTATGTATATAAACTGCTTACCCATTCTTTTATAGGGAGAAAACTCAACTTGCTTATTTCATTTGCTACATTGAAGTATAAAAAGGACATAGTAGGTACACAATAAATATTTGTTACATAAAGATTTAATATATAAACCTTAAAGTATCACAGGATCCTCAGGGTGTCATTTCACCAGTTGGAAACCTCTGAGGGCAGTGGCACGTTTGCTTGAGTTTTGATCGGGCCCACTGAGTTCATTCTGCCCACTAGGCCTGGCAGGCTGTGCCCAGCTCATACTACCAGCCTGGATCCCACACCTGCCGAAGGCGAGCCAGGCATGGGGCAGTGAAGGGTGTGTGAGCAAGTGAGCACAGGGTCTGGTCACTGTGCACAGCCAGACACAGCGGCTTCCTGCAAGGCTGCGATTGAATCAGGCATACCACAAGCAGCTTCCACTGTGGGTACCAGGGAATGCAGTGGTGCCTAGAAGCTTGGAGACAATGGGAACCACAGAGCCCCAAAGAGGGCGTCACAGCCTTGCCTCAGGGAGCTCCTAGGTTTGGGCTCCCCAAAGGGCTGCAGCTCTTCTTTCTTTCTGTCTTCTCTCCTTCTCATCTTCTGTAACATGATGAGTGGAGGGAGACGTGTTTCAGACCTGTTTGTGTTACAGCTCTTTCAGTTGCACCATTTGGTAGGTCCTGAGTTCTTGTCTTGTACCAAGGAAGAATGAGGTAAGCAGACAACTGGAGGTTGAGCAAGGTGAAAAAGTGCTTTATTGAGGACAGTACAGCTCTCGGGAGACCTGGAGTGGGTAGCTCCTTTCCACAGACAGGTCACTTCGTTGTCTGTGCAGCCTTCACGGGAGAGGAAACCCAGAGTGGGTGGCTCCTAGCCACAGGCAGGTCACCCCGTTGTCTCTGCAGCCCTCAGGGCGAGGAAACCCAGAGTGGGTGGCTCCTAGCCACAGGCAGGTCATCCCACCATCCATCTGTCTGAGTTACGGGCTTCAGAGAGGAGGAAGTGCATGCTGATTGGTCCATGGTGGTGGTAAGTTCTCACTCCAGTTTGTGGAACTGACAGCCCAACCACCAGGCTTCAGGCCATCCCTGGCTTGAAGGTGGGCTTCACCAGGGACCCACCGGTTTCTGCCCAGGAGCCTGTCTGCCTCCTACCACCATCAACCTCCAGGGTTCTCAGGCTATTCATTCCAAGGGGCACCTGCAGACCCATGCCAAGCCACCCTCAGCCCCCCATTGGCCTCTGTCTCATGCTCATTTGCACCCAAAGTCCAGAGGGGGCCAAAGCATCAGGGAGCTGACGTGTCAGCACCAGCCCACGTGTGTTCACATCTGGCCAGATTGAAACAGTGCCGGGGCTCAGCCACAACTTTGCTCCAAAATCTGAGTGGGCACCAGGAACAGGAAGATGCCAGGCAGTGGGGCAGGCACTTCTGATCCTGCAGGGGTTTCCCAAAATGCAGGGATGCTCAGGTCTGCAGGCGCAGCCGGGCAGCTGCAGCTGTGCTTGGGAGGGCGGGGGTCACTCACCCCTCCAACTCAGAAGGAGTGGGGCTTCTGCCTGTTCCTGGTTCCCCGCTGGTTCCCTGGAGTTTGCAGCCCCAGCCACGCCTGCCCTGCTACAGCCAGCATCATGGCACTTGTGCTCAGATGGGCTGTCCCGGCCATCAAAATTATTCTTGTTTCCTCGCTCCCTTTTCTTTTTCACATTATTCCTCCATTGTATAACTGTTGCTAGCTTTTTCTACTCGTTTTCTTTAATTTAATATGTATGATGCAGGTGGAATGATAAATTGGATACACTAAAGGTGGGGGAGTTTGCCATGAATTTCTTTACCAACA
Organism: Plecturocebus donacophilus; assembly: GCA_004027715.1. NCBI lineage: Eukaryota > Metazoa > Chordata > Mammalia > Primates > Pitheciidae > Plecturocebus > Plecturocebus donacophilus. The sequence continues at coordinate 10,858 of PVKP010038990.1, forward strand.
CTCTTATGTCCATAACTTTTCAAATGAAACCAAGGAGTCTGCTGAGGCTAGCAGAGAGTGGAACAGTGACAGTGGAAAGAGCATAATAGTCACGTGGGCTAGTTTTTCCAAAGAATCACTGAAGGAAAAGCCATGCCCCATGCTTCACAAATATTCGCTCATCTCATTTTAATTCATGAACTGTTAAGCATTCAGCTTAAGCCAAACTTGAACGTCTTATTGATTCGTTCAGTACTATTCATGAAGATCATTTGTACTCACACAGCACGTTAGTGACTGGTATTATTAGGTGAAAATGGAAATCTAGCTGAAAAGAGAAAAAGTAGACATATATTGGGGAACAATTACCATATAAATAGACATTAACTAAGAGAATTCTCCAACACAAATAAGTGAAATAGGTCTTTGGGGGTGTTATTTCTGAGATTTCAAGTTGAAATGCTATTTCGCCTCTCTCTCTCTCTCTCTCTTTGGCACTAGCAAAGGGAGAAAATACTAAGACTAAAACTTTCAGATGTTCATACTATAACTATAAAATACATATAAATGTGTTATCCAGTTACAGTGTATGAAAGGGTACAAAATTAGAAACAGTGCTAGAAGTTTTTATATAGAAATCAAAGTAGCACATCATCAACATTCAAATAACATAAAAATATATTATGGAGGTTTAATAAAGTCATGCAGATTAAAAATACTCAAAGTTTTAATTTATTTTTTGCTCATTTTTAAGGGTTACAGAGGAGCTTTCTGAAATCAGTTTGGCATGAGGTGGTTATATTTTCAAGATAAATAGAAAATACAAAAGGATATGAAACCTTTTAAATCTAAGTCCGTATGGAATTTGAATACATGCATTAATTTGCTTTGCCTTTAACTTAATATACAACTTGAAATATAAATTATCCCTTTAATTTGTTTTTCTAAAAAGTGATTTAAAGTTGCTACACAATAAAATAAATTTTTTAAAACAAAGAATAATTTGTAGCAGGGGTTTTTTATTCATTTTATGTGTATGTTCAAATGAACGTTTCTATAATCTTGCCAAAAATTGAATGAAGGTTATTTAACTATAAAGAAAGTTGTTTTTTAAAAAAATACTGCAAAGCTATGAAAGATTTTTCTCTCCTTTTAATTTCTATACCATTTTTTTATATTTTGAAGCTCTACAATTTTTGAATATTTGTTGAAAATACAGGTTACTCTTTCTGTTTGACTTCAAAGACAATGATCATCTGCATTTGAGTGATGTCTCACATTTCACAAAACCAATTTAAATTATGTAGAACTGATAATAACTCTGCAAGGAAATGAATGCTCAGTGAGAATGTGCAATATATCTAGTGTCTCAAGCTAAGTAAGAATTACTGAGACTCAAAGCCAAGTGTGAGCTTCAACTTCTGTATTATATCCAGTATACTAAATTGCTTCTGAAATAACAATGCAATTGATAGTCTTTTTAAATAACAAATTATGCCTTCCCTGCAAGTATATACATTGGCTAATGTAATTTACAGGGTCCCTGAGCATTAGCCAAGTCAATATTTGGCATTATCTAATATTCTTATAATAATTATCATAGAGATTACTTTGTATTTGAATAGGGCTTTAGGGTTTATAAATTGCTATTATGTAAGCTGGCTCATTTAGCTATAACCAAATGTATGGCTTAGTCATTTGCTATATGACCTCATCCCAATTCACATAGGAAAATTTCCATCCTATCACTTACTCAGAGCTAAAGCTTTCCAGGGTGTCTGTGATAACAGTCTTTGGAAATTCAAACAAGTGTGAGGAGGTTATGTTTATTCGGCAACAATCCTCACTCCAAATCAGCTGATTCTGACCTCCAAAACATTTCTGTATCTTTCTAAAACAAGTTTATTCACCCACTGAATCCAAATGTTTTGAATGAATCTGTAAACAAATATACATCTTCTCTTTTTTTTATTCAGGTGAAATTCGTATAACATGAAACTGACCATTTTTAAATGAAAAAACTCAGTGTCGTTTTGTACTTTCACAAAGCTGTGAAACCATCACCTCTATCTAGTTCAAACACATTTTGTATTTTCTGTTTTGACTGTGTTCCGCTCACTGTGCTAATGCTGACTGAAGGCTGAAGAGACATCATTTCTGAGCGCAAGAAACTCCCAGACTAGTGGGGAAGACAGACTACCACGGGATGGTTTCCAGTTCTCCATGCTGGTGCCAAGAGAGAAGAGAATACAGAACCCAGGTGGATGGGAAGGGAAAGCTCCTCCTGGGGTAGGAAAAGTGCTGGCAAAAGTGAAGCTTGTCACATCTGGTTGGATCTTTGAAGGCTAGAAAAGAATTATCCTTTCCAAGGAGGAAAGGGAAACATTTTCCAGGCAGAGCGAGTGCAGAGATGAAACTCTGGAAGCTTGGAATAGCGCTGTGTAAGGAACACTGGGTACTTTGCTCAGGCTGGAGCAAACCATTTGGAAGGCAGGAAGGAAAAGTGCACAGAGATGGGATGGACACCTGGGCAGAAGCAGATCATGAAACATGGTGAAAAGCACGCTTCTCAGGAGCTGGAAAACATTATTTGGCATGAAATAAGCAAATACTGAACCATGATTCCTGCTCTGGTCAGATGTTCATTTTGTGTAGATCACGTCTTTGTGGTATAATTCACTCATTGGAGGGAGGCAAGATTGGAGGCAAAGATGGCCAGAAGAAAGTCAATTGTAGCAGTTACTGAAATCCTTGGTGGCCAACGCCAATCACAGAAACAGAAGAAGCATTTAAGTAATAACTGGGGAGTAAAATATGGGCATTTTAGATATGATTGCCGAGAATAAGAGGTTTCTGAGTTCGTGGACAGGAGAAAAGCCCATAACAACAAATTCAGAAGTAAATTCAACTGCAAAATGAGTTAATTGAGTTTGTAATGAGTTCTGTTTTAGATACACTGTATTTGCAATGCCTGTGGTCCCTCCAGTGGTGTAACCCTGCAGTCTGGGATAGAGGTGGGCCACAGGTACAGAGTTAGCATATCACATACGGGTTGTGGTAAAACTCAGTCTCAGGCATGGATGAGATTGTTTCAGGAAATAATGTAAACTAAATAACTGGGTAAAAATCAAAACAACATCACAGACTAGAGATATTAAATAAAGATTAAACATGAACATTTAGCAACTAGCATACTACTGGATGACTCTATGAGAACGATTTCACATTTAAGACATTAGTTAAGACATGAATTTTATATAATGAAGTAGAGATAAGACATAATTCAATTATCTTGGAAAGCATTGCTGAGAAAATTAGAAATAATTTTCTAATTATAACAAAAAGTTATTGTGAGACCTGCCATAGTGAGGGCCACAGGTTATCTGGGATCTTAGTTACTTAAATGTTTCAATAATAGTGGTTGCTGAGGTCAGCTGCAATGGCTCACGCCTGTAGTCCCAGCACTTTGGGAGGCCGAGGTGAGCCAATCACTTGTGATCAGGAGTTCGAGACCAGCATGGCCAACATGGTGAAACCCCACCTCTACTAAAAATACAAAAATTAGCCAGGCCTGGTAGCAGGCGCCTTTAATCCCAGCTACTTGAGAGGCCAAGGCAGGAGAATCTCCTGAACTGGGAGGTGGAGGTTGTAGTTAGTCATGATTTCACCACTGCACACCAGCTGGGACGACAAAGCAAGTGAGACTCCATCTCAAAAAAAAAAAAGTGGTTTTCGTAAATAAATAAGAAAAGTAAAAAGTAATAGAAATTAATAAATCATTAAAATTATATTTGCTTTAAAATTTATTGTTATGGTGACTTGATTTTTCTTAAAAATAACAACAATAAAACACCAACACAAAACAAAACTATAAAACTGTATCACTAGTGTACAGATTTTTATCTAGGGCTGCATATCTATAATAGAGTAACTGCAATTCCATAAATGTTCCTGCACATTTTATTTTCAGGTCAAATAACCTGTAGTGTGATAATAAAATCATTGATTCCTTCAGATGAATAGTGATGTCTAAGTCCTAACCTTCTCATTTCTAATTACCTGAGCAGCTACAACACCAAGTCATAAAATACTAAATGAAATAAATACAAACACAAGCATGCAAACAACAGTCTAATAGATTACCACATTTTCACATTTATCCTGTATAATTTAAACCCTTTCTCTGAAGACACTGCTTGACCATTTGTTTCTCTGTCTTTGGGGCATTGCCAAAGATAAAGGGTTGCTGTTATGTTTGATAGTTTTCATATATTCAGCTCATTCTTAGCTGTCAGGGTGTGTTTCCTGAATCTAATCATCAATATTCCAAGAGCCAGTGTGACTGGTGTTTATCTTCAACAGAGCCGAGGAAAAGGGTATTAAAATCAGTTTTCATCACGTAATTGTTACCCTGACTACCCAGCTAGTCATAAGTTTTAAAGCATCAAGTACAGTTGTTGACTTGTTAACTTATCTTACTCCAACTCAATTAATTCAAAATGATGAATATTAAATTGTGAAAAGAAGAAAGGATGGAAAGGAAATTCCTAATGAATCTATCAGAATCTTTATCAATGTAATTATTGCTTTACATAACTTTTTTTTAAATTTGTGTAGGTATGTAGTAAGTGTATATATTTATGGGGTTCACAAGATATTTTGATACAGGCATACAAAGTATAATAATCACATCACTGTAAATAGGGTATACATCACCTCAAGCATTTAACTTTTATTTGTGTTACAAGTAAGCCAATTAAAATCTTTAGTTATTTTGAAATGTGCAATAAATTATTGCCGACTGTAGTCACTGTATTGTGTTGCCAACTACTAGATCTTGTTCATTCTTTGTATATTTGTATCTATTAACCATCCTTATTTCTCCATGACTCCACTACCCTTCTCAGCCTTTAGTAACAATCATTCTACTCTCTACCACCATGAATTCATTTGTTTTCTTTTTTAGCTCCCATAAATAAGTGAGAAAATACAAAATTTGTCTTTCTGTGCCTGGTTTATTTCACTTAACATAATATTCTCCAGTTCTATATATGTTGTGGCAGATGACAGAATCTCATACTTTCTTATGGCAGAATAGTAGTCCATTGTGTATATGTACCACATTTTCTTTATCTAGTTGTCTGGTGATGGACACATAGGTTCCTTCCAAATACTGGCTATTGTGAATAGTGCTGCAATAAAGATGAGAGTACAGATATCCCTTCAACGTACTGATTCCCTTTCCTTTGTATATATACCAGTAGAACTGCTGGATCATAGGCGAGCTCTACTTTCAGTTTTCTGAGAAGCTTCCTTACTGTTTTCCATTCTAATTTACATTCCCACCAACATATACTAATTTACATTCCAACAAGTAGTGTACAAAGATTACTTTTTTTCCAATCTTCGTCAGCATTTGTCATTGTCTGCCTTTTGGATATAAGCCATTTTAACTGGGGAGAGATGATATCTCCCTGTAGTTTTGATTTGCATTTCTTTGATGATTAGCGATGTTGAGCAACTTTTCGTATAACTTTTTGCCATCTATATGTCTTTTTTAGAGAAATATTCATCCATATCTTTGGCCTTTTTTTATTAGAATTATTGCATTTCTCCCTATTGATTTGTTTGAGCTCCTTATATATTGTGGTTATTAATCCCTTATGAGATGAATAGTTTGCAATTTTTTTCTCCCATTCTGTGAGTTGTCTCTTTACTCTGTTGATTGTTTCCTACACTGTGCAAGGACTTTTTGATTTGATGTGATCTCATTTGTCCATTTTGTCTTGCTTGCCTGTGCTTATGGGGTATTACTCAAAGAATCTTAGCCCACTCCAGTGTCCTGGCGATTTTCTCCATTTTTTTTCTTACAGTAGTTTCATAGTTTGAGATATTATATTTAAGTCTTTAATCCGTTTTTATTTGATTTTTGTATATGGTAAGACGGGGTCTAGGCTCACTCTTCTGCATATGGTTATCCAGTTTTCCAACATCCTTTATTGCGGAGACTGTATTTTCACCAATGTCTGTTCTCAGTATCTTTGTCAAAAATTAGTTCACTGCAGTTGTGTGGTATTTCTGGCTTCTCTATTCTGTTCTACCAGTTTATGTATCTGTTTTTATACTCGTACCATGCTGTTTTGGATACAGTAGCTCTGTAGTATAATTTGAAGTCAGGTAATGTAATTTCGTTGGTTTTATACTTTTTGCTGAGGATGACTTTGTCTATTATGGATCTTCTGTGGTTCCATACAAATTTTTAGGATTTTTTTTCTCTATTCCATGAAGAATGTCATTGCTATTTTGGCACAGATTGCATTGAATCCATAGACTGCTTTGGGAGGTAGGCACATTTTTAACAAAATGTGTGTTCTATCATCTTCTTGTACTTGAACATTGATATATTTCTCTAGGTTTGGGAAGTTCTGTTATTATCCCTTTGAATAAATTTTCTACTCCTATCTTTCTCTCTACCTCCACTCTAAGACCAATAATTTTTGGTTTGTTCTTTTGAGAGTATTTTCTAGATCTGGTCAATGTTCATTGGTGTTTGGGCATTGAAGAGTTAGGTATTTATGGTAGTCTCTGCAACCTGAGCTTGTTGGGACCCATCCTTCTTAGGAAGGAAGGCTTTGCATATATTTAAAGTGACTCCATGTTGTGATCTAAGTCTTTGGTCACTGTAGCCATATCTGCATTAGGGGAAATCCCAAACCCAGTAAAGCTGTGACTTTTGCAGTCTTGCAGAGGTATTGCCTTGGTGGTCTTGGGTAATATTTTTAGTAATTCCATAGATTACCAGGCAGATACTCTAGTTCTCTTCCCTCACTTCCCCTGAACAAACAGAATCTCTCATTCTGTGCTGAGCTGCCTGGAGCTGGAGAAGGGGTGGCTCAAGCAACCCTGTGGCCACTACCACAGAGATTGCACTGGGTCAGACCCAAAGCCAGCACAGTACAAGGTCTTGCCCAAGGTAGCAATTGTCTAGCTACTGTCTGTGTTCACTCAAGACCCAAGGGTCTTCAGCAAAGGTATTCAGCATGTGGTGAATCCATCCAGGCTCATGTCCTTCTCTTCAGGGAGGCAAGTTACTCCTGTCCCTGAGAAGGTCCCGAGATGTTGTCTGTGAACAAGGGCTTCCAGTCGAAAACCTTAGGGATCTACACGTTGTTCTATTCTACTGAGGCTAAGCTAGCACCCACACATCACAAGACAAAATTTTTCCACTCTTCCTTCTCTTTTCCACAAGTAATGGAGTCTCTCCCTATGGCCACCACTGCCCCTGGCCCACAGCAAGTACTGCCTGGCTATCATAAACGTTCAGACAAGGGCAAAGTGCTCTTCAGTCAGTTTGCAATAAATGCTCCCAGGCCTGAGTCTCTTCCTTTAGAGATTTGGGTTTCCCTGTGACCCAGGACAAACCCAGAAATGCCATCCAGAAGCCAAGGCCTGGCATTGCAGATCCCAGCTGCCCACTTGGTGCTGTACCCCACTGTGGTTAATCTAGCACCTCAGCTACAAGACAAAAAGTCCCCTTCACTCTTCCTTCTTCTTTCCTCAAGCAGCAAGAGTCTTTCCCGATCACCACCACATCTGGATGTGCTGGATCACACATGAAGCTGGCATGGCTCTGAGTTTCATCCAAGGTCCAAAGTAGGTACTATGTGGCTACCCCTGCTCATTATTCAGGGCCCAGGGGCTCTTTACTCAGCAGTTGTTGAGTCCTGCCCGGACTGCATTCTTCCCATTGAGGCAATGGGTTCCCTTCTGGTCCAGCTTGTGTCTAGAAATATCATCTGGAAGCTGGGAGCTGGAATGAGGGCCTCGGGAGGGACTCTGCCTGGTGGCCTATCCTACTGTGACCAAGCTGGTAACCAAGTTGCAAGACAAAGTCCTCTTTCCTCTCCTTAAGCCTAGAAAAGAAGCCTCTCCCAGAACAGTGAGAGCTGCACTGTCTGAGGTTGTGGCAGGGTGATGCAAGCACTCCCTTATCCACCCTGGCTGGTGTCTCGGTAGGTCACATACCCCCAGATTCACTGGCTTTGAGCTCAGTTCAGCACTAGGACTCACCTAGGAGTTGTAGTCCTTATGTCCTAGACTGCCTTTCTAGATTGTTTTGGAACCCAGAGCATTTTAGCTCATGGTAACAGGGTGTTCTAACTGAGGTTCTGATCACTCAGATGGACAATTTGCCTCTGACTACAGCTGGACTAAATGCTTCCTCCACGGACATCAGCTGAATTCTGTCCTGTGTTGCTTGCCACTGATACAGGGCAGTGCTGAGTTCCAATGCAAAGTCCCACAGTTGCTGCACTCTCTCCCCTAAGTGCACAGATTTTCTCCATGCCACAGGGCAACTTTCGGGGGATGAGAGAAGGGTGGGACAGGTGATTCAAACCTACCCTCTTCAGTGCCTGGTTCCTTAACATGATGCTAAAACCAGGTACTGTGATCACTCACTGTATTTTTCATTCTTATGAAGGTGCTCTTTTTTTTCTGTAAATAGTAATTTCACTCGGTGCTCCCGTTGGGGGAGCAATTTCTGGAGGCTATTTGGTCACATTGCTTCACTTCTCCCTCACTTTTATTTTATTTTACTTTTTTAACTCAAAGTTATCAATAAATTTTCTGTGGTAATATTGTGAAATTCCATGTCATTATTAATTTTTAAATTTTTAATAATATACATTCTTTACAAATTTGGGCCTTAAAATTTCTTACTTTATAATTAAAAAATTATTTAAAAGACTTATAGATAAGAATGGAGTTAAAACTTTTCAACAGAATAATTCATGGGTGGTAATACAAAAATGGATGTACCCATATTTGCTCATGATTTTATTAGTGCAAAGGACGCTAGGATAACTTAAACCATAAAAATTTACGTGTAAATAAAGGATATAATCTTCTTATGACAGTATCATATTTTAATTTAGATTTGAACTTTTCATTTCCATTTATAAAACTAATTTTGTGTAGTTTTCTTAAAAGTATATTATTTGCTGATTAAATGAATTAGATGCTTGTATGTGGCAAATAAATTCCTTGTAGTTCACAGGAGAGATTTACATACCAGAGATCACTTTTATAGAGCTGTGAGAAAAAGCCAGTAGAAAAAAAGAATAGCATAATATCCTGGAAAAGGAAGGAATAATTGATAAATCAATGTCTGAAACAAACTGAGAGAAAAGGGTCAAGAGCACAGATGACAGATTTGGCTCTCAATCCAAGTAGGGATACCCTGCATCTTCTGAGACTACAAGGGAGTCAGGTGTAAGAGAGTCCGTGAAACAGTTTGAGAGCTGAGAGTTATGTCCCCAGTGTCTCATTTTTCCCAGTGAGAGGTGATGGCCTGAGGGCAAAGGCTGATTGAGCTGGGATTCTATGGAAAGCTGGGAGAGTGGGACTGGCATGGCTGTCCCCAAGAGGGACTTGACCTGCACAGGTTGGAATGAGAGTCAAGCACCCACCTGGGGCTAGAGCCTGCTCATTTGTCAGTGCAGAAGCACTTGTGGCCGCACCTGTTTCCCTAGCACCACACAGAAATCCAGGTTTCTAGTTGGAGTATGTTAGGTAAACTTAAATTTTGGTAATATGAGTTACCTTCCTATTGCTCGGATAGATCCATCATTCGGAATTACAAATTTTCGTTAC
>PVKP010038991.1:0-20479 GCA_004027715.1 Plecturocebus donacophilus
AAAAAAAAAAAAAAAAAAAAAAGGAAAAGAAAAACTGCATCACTGCCCTACTAGAACTTTGGATACCCAGTGTTTAATTCAGTGATTGCTTTAATCCATATTCCCCCAGAATAACAAACTATGGATGATACAATTTACTGCTACTTTCACCATCTCTTTGTAAACAGAACATTGACAGAGAGGCATGAACAGGTCATCTGGTCCAACTTCCTGCCTCAAATAAATGCTGCCCTAAAATCAATAGAATTCAGTCACGTGACTGGAGTCACTTTTGCTATCATCATGACTACAAGTCTACTAACTAATGTCAGCCTTACAGAGCACCATGTGCTATTCTAATACAGGATGTGCTAAGTCCTAAAAAAAGACTGCAAGAGAGATCCTCAGCAGCCTTTGAGGGTAGTGGGAAGACCACAGTCTCTGCAGCCAAAAAGACACATCTCATCCCAGCTGTGTGACTTTGGACAATTACTCACCTTCTCTGAGCCTCGGTCTCCTCATCTGTAAAATGGGGATAATAAGAGTGCCCACCTCACAGTGTTCTTGAGATGATTGTATCAGATGACAGGTAAACTCCTTGAGACACTGTAGGAGCCAACAGTCCCAGTACTTCCCTTCCTAAACAATTTAGGACAGTTGATCGCTTAGGCCTATTTTTAAAGATCTCCAAGGAAGGAGAAACCATAGCATCCCTTGGTAGCTACTGCGTGTGTTTAACAACCCACTTAGATGATGTGTGAATATAGCACAGAGGCCCACATCCAAGGAGCCTGACGCAGGCTGGGAGGCATGCCAAGCAGCTTGCTGGACTGCTCCCCATGCTATACCTTCCCCCGCCATTGCCTCCTAAATATATATATCAGCTTAGCCATCCTTCCCGGGCCAACCTCTTCTTGGAAACCCTCTCTGATCGTTCTCCTGGTTTAGTATGTTTTTGATTCTCAACCGCTGTAACACCTGTTGGCTGTAACATGCTTCAGGCATTTACCAAAAACAGGTCGGTACTGGAACTATTTATTGAATGCATTCATTAATTCAATAACTATCTATTGAACGCCTTGTACACTGCCAGGCAGCGTCCTAAGTACTGGCCATATATGGCAGTGAACAAAACAGACGCGATCCCGCCCTCATGAAGTTCTAGTGGGAGAGAGGAAACAGAAAATAAATATATACTAGGTCAGTTGATCAAAAGTGCGAGGGAGGAAACTGGAGCAGGTTTGGAGGGTAGGGAGTGGCTGTTCTATATGGGGATGGTTTGTGTGTGCTCGTCTCCTCGGGGAAACTGGAAGCTCCCAGAGAGTAAGAAGAGGCAGTGGAGAGCAGTGGGTAACGATGAACGCTCTGGAGCCTGGATGACCTGGTTTAAGTCTCTGCCCCTCCACACCCTAGCTGTGTGACAAGTACCTAACTTCCTGAGTCTCAGTCTCCTCTTCTGGAAAGTGGAGAAAGAACAGCATTGATCTCATGGTCAAATTGCAAAGATTTAATGAAATCATGAATGGACAGTCTTCAGCACCAAAGGTGGATTCACTTTGAAGCTAATGAAGCTTCAGGGACACCCCCACCCACCCGCACACACACACTTGAGTGAGCCCCTCCCGAGGCCCTTGGAGGGGCCCCAGCAATGAATTGACCTATCTTGCAAAATATGTCAACAACAATCAGTTAAGACTACTGTCTCATCCTGCGCCGACTTTCCTTTGCATGCCAGGATGGCACAGAGAGGACACAAGCCTTTCTTTTCACAATGTTGTAATCTTCTTAAAGAGGCTCCTCCTCCTCAGAAGTTTCAGGCCTCACAAAACTCGAATCCACTCCTTCCTGGAATGGGGTGGCAGCCACTGTGGTCCTAACTGGATGTCTTTGTCTCTCTCACAGTCTCCAGCCGAGTGACCAGCACAGATCAGGTGTTCGGGAATTACATGATGAGTGAAGGAATGATGGAGGGCTAGAGCCTCAAAGAACAACAGGCCTTAAAATGCCAACTGCCTCCCTTTCCTCCCTCCCCCACCCCCCAAAATTGTTGGAGGACTATAAGGACAACTGAGAGATTTCTAGAAGGTAGCTCATTAGGAGGAAAAGAGCAGAATGAGCATTTGCCATAAAGGCGAGTTTGCCATCCTCTTGGGGGTGTAGGGGTTGCGGGGCACCATCTGAGGATCTCCCCAGAGTGCTGAGGAGTGGGGGCAGGTGCCAGGGTAGCACGACTGCTGCCCGAAGACCTGGAGGAGGGGGCTTTGTGGAGCAGGACTACACACTTCCAGTGGGATTCCCACCTCCAAAGCCTCGTACTCGGGCCTCAGGACACTCTGGGGCCTTCCGGGGTCATCATCAAGAGCCAGCCCCAGGGTCAGACCGTTCTTATAATTAAGCTGAAAAGCTCTTGGAATCTCTACCCAGCATGGGAATGAGCTGTTCTCCCCTGCAAGGGTTGAAAACAGCTCATGACCATCTTCCAAAGGCAAACCCTCCCTACTTGAAAGCAGTTATAAAATCATGCCTCAGCCTTTTGTTTCTCAGCCAAATGATGCCAATTACTAATACCAAAGGGAGAGAACGTGACTCACTGATGTTCCCAGTCCTGACTGCCATCAATTCCCTGGTCCCTAGAGTTCACTCCGCTGTCTCCTTTCTGACCGTTCTCCACAGTTGTCGCTAGAAAGTCACCCTCTCTTCTTGCTTTTCTCCAGGAGAGTTCTAGAAGGATTTCCCAAGGCCTGTAGGTCCATTGGCAAGATCGCACCAAGTCCCTTTGCCCACATCCCAATGGGACTCAGAGGAGGACTTGATGGTAACGCCCTCGTGGGTGTGTGTGTGTGTGTGTGTGTGTGTGTGTGTGTGTGCATGCACAAGCACGTTTCCTCCTATCATCCATTAAACAGGGAATCTTCGCCTGCCCTTGTCTGTCCCTGGTCTCTTGCCTTGCCCAGGTTGTATTTCCTGGTCATATACTCGGTGCATTTCCCTGCCCTGTTCTCATCATTCAGAGGACATAATAGCGTGAGGCAGCCCAGCTTGGGTTGCCTCTCTAAGGAACATTCTGCTCAGAGAGAACTGGCCCTGAGCCCTTGGTTCCTGGAAGACCAAGGCCTCAGCCTTCATTCTGCCTTCCTGCCCACCTTCCAAAATGAGAACTAGGCTGGGCTCGGTGGCTCACACCTGTAATCCCAGCACTTTGGGAGGCCGAGGCGGGTGGATCACCTGAGGTCAGGAGTGCGAGACCAGCCTGGCCAACATGGTGAGAACTCATCTCTACTAAAAATATAAAATTAGCCAAGTGTGGTAGTATGCACCTGTAAACCCAGCTACTCGGGAGGCTGAGGCATGAGAATCGCTTGAACCTGGGAGGTGGTGGTTGCAGTGAGCCGAGATCACGCCACTGCACTCCAGACTGGGTAACAGAATGAGACTCTGTTTCAAAAAAAAAAAAAAAATGGAAAAAAAAAAAAAACCAGGACTCACAAGAGCATTGCTCTTTTATTGGGGGAGGAAGGGAGAGTAACTTTGATTGACTTTATTTTACTATATAATTTTTCTTTGAGACAGGGTCTTCCTCTGTCACCCAGGCTGGGGTGCAGTGGTGCTATCTTGGTTCACGGCAGCCTTGATCTCCCGGGCTCAAGCAATCCTCCCACCTCAGCCTCCCAAGTAGCTGGTACTACAAGCACATGCCATTTCACCCAGCTAATTCTGGTATTTTTTTGTAGAAACGGGGTTTTGCCATGTTGCCCAGGCTGATCTCGAACTCCTGGGCTCAAGTGATCCTCCCACCTCAGCCTCCCAAAGCACTGGGATTAGTGGTATGAGTCATATGCCTGGCAGGGATCTTTTTCAATGTAAATCTAATTATGCAGAGCCTTGTGTCCAAGGCCTCCCACTGCCCTTAGGACAGAGGCAAGAGCTTGCCGTGCTTGGTTCCTCCCCGCCTGCCCACCAAGCAGCAGCTCCCTCCCATTCCCTCTCCCTTCTCTCACTGGTCAAATCCAAAACACTCCTTCCAGCCTCAGAACCTCTGCACACTCCTTTGGTCTGGAACACTTGTCTCTCTCTGCCTCATTTGGTAGACCCCCTCTTTTTTTGGGGAGAGGGAGGAAGGGAGTCAGAGTGATCACACTTCCCCAGGGAAGCTTTCTCTGTGTTTCTTTCCCTTATACGTCCTCACAGAATCATGACCCGGGCCCTTAGTCTCTTCCTCACCACGCCCCAATGTCATCATCGCTCTGTAATTGCTCCGTAATATCCTTATAATACCCTTGCCCTGCTGTATTCATCGAATCATGAAAAACCATCCATCTGTTCATTAATTCAGACTTAGTGCCTAGAACATGTTAGACAGAATTCTGGGGCCAGAGAATACGACGGTGCACACACACACACAAAAAAAGCCCTGCCCCCAGGGAACTTCCATTTGAACAGAAGAAGAGGCGATGAGCAAATAGACACATACACATCTGAAGGCTGTTAGGCAGTGGTAAGTGCTGTAGAGACAAAGCTGGATAAGGACAAGTGTGTTGGAGCGGGAGGGGCAGCAGAAAAGGTTTTTCTGAGCAGGTGACATTGAAACAGAAACCCCAGTGAAATGAAGGAGCAAATCATGCAAAGATGCATGCAAAGACTATTTCAGACAGAAGGAACAGCAAGGGCAGAGAAATGAACTTGGTAAGTGCAAAGGCCCTGGGGCAGGAATGAACTTGGCAAGTCCAAAGAATGAACCGGTATGGCTGGCACTGAGGGAGCAAATTGGGAAATCACCAAATGGGGCTGGAGGACATGTAGACAACTCCTTCGAGAAATTTTGCTACCGTAAGGAGCACAGAGTTAGTGCAAGAGCTGGAGGAGCACTGAGCTCTGTGGAAGGTGTTTCTGTTTTTTTGTGTTTTGTTTGAAGATGGGAAGTATTACTGTATGCTGAAAGGTAAAGCACCCACAGAGGGGTCATTGCATCCAAGTCCTTGAGTAGGTGACAGCAAACGGGATTCAGGACCCCAGGGGAGGAGGGGACATTATACAGGCATAGGGATGGTTTGCAATTTGCAAACGAGGGAGGGCAGGGCCTGCATACATAGCGGCTGGAAGTGGTAAGTTTAGCAGCGGGTAATGGGCATTCTGAGGGTCTCTATTTTCTCAGTGAATAGGAAGATGAGATCATCAGCAGAGAACCGGGCAGGAGAAGGGTGTCAGAGTTGGAGAAAGAAAGAGAAGGTACAAAACGGCTTGGAGAGAGGCAGAGTGCCTGGGAAACAGAAGCAGGATTGTTGGACAATGTGAAAACAGCCGCCTATTTGCAGACTTCAGTGTAAAATGAGGCCCGTCTGAGCAGCTGTGGGTATTTTCTCAAGCCATGTTCCAGTGCCCAGATGAAGGTACGAAAAGCTAAGTGCTCCCGCGGGTTGAAGCAGGGTTGGGGTGTGGCAGATGAATGCAGCAGGGCAAGGATATTCAAAGAGTATTGCAGAGCAAGTCCAGAGCGCTGGGGACACTGGGGCATAATGCGGAAACAAAGGGCCTGGGTCATGGGTGGTGAAGGACAGTGAAAAAGCGGTGGCGGGTTGGTGGGCTGAAGATCCCAGCAGGGGCAGGAAATTACTGAAATGGAAGTTTTTTTTTTTTTTTTTTTTTTGAGATGGAGTCTCACTGTCACCCAGGCTGGAGTGCAGTGGCACAATCTTGGCTCACTGCTCACTGCAACCTCCGCCTCCCGGGTTCAAGCAATTCTCCTGCCTCAGCCTCCTGAGTAGCTGGGGTTACAGGCATGTGCCACCACGCCCAGCTAATTTTTTGTATTTTTAGTTGAGACAAGGTTGCACAATGTTGGTCAGGCTGGTCTTGAACTTCTGACGTCGTGATCCACCCACCTCAGCCTCCCAAAGTGCTGGGATTACAGGCGTGAGTGACTGCGCCTGGCCGGAAGTTCTAAGACAACTGCATGAGGAAGATCTGTGGCTACAGTCTAACATGATAACTGAAATGGAAACTTCAGAGGTGCCGTGGTTATGATGAGGTCTGTATGGGACTCTATAGCTAACATGGAGTGCAGCAGGGGTCATGGCATAGAGGGATCAAGAACGAAGGCAAGGTGGCCGGGCGCAGTGGCTCACACCTGTAATCCCAACACTTCAGGAGGCCAAGGTGGGTGGATCACGAAGTCAGGAGTTTGAGACCAGCCTGGCTAACATGGTGAAACCCCATCTCTACTAAAAACACAAAAATTAGCTGGGCATGGTGGCGCATGCCTGTAATCCCAGCTACTCAGGAGGCTGAGGCAGGAGAATCACTTGAACCCTGGAGGGGGAGGTTGCAGTGAGCTGAGATTGCACCATTGCACTCCAGCCTGGGTGACATAGCGAGACTCTGTCCCAAAAAGAAAAAAAAAAGAATATAGGCAAGGTGATGCATGGCCATCTATGTGGATCTTAAAGTCACCGTGGACAATGGCAGCGGGAGAGAAAGTCAGTGAGCCAGGTGGCCAAATTATTGACAAACACACGAGCAGGCTGGTAAGACCACACAATAGACCATTTGATGACAGGTGCTCCCACTTTTCATGTTTATATGATTATTTGGTTAATGTTGATTTCACTCACTACACACATCGCCCACTCTACACATCAGTAAGGAAGGGGCATGGCTGTGCTCACCATGTCATCTCCAGCATCTAGTTCAATGCTTAGCACATAGTAGATACTTACTAAAAACTTCTTGAATAAAAGCATAAATACTCTCCTCTGGACTTGGAGAAAGAGAGAGGAGGGGAAGCGGGGATCCAATAACTGGCCCTTTTCTCTTGCCATTGAAGTCCTCAGCAGAGCCCCAATTTTCAGATACTTCAGTCAATGGTCATTCAACTACTGTTCACAAAATACGTCTTAAGTGCCAGGTACTGTGCTATGCACTTCAAAGAGAAGTCAGACGTGGTTGCTCTTGGAGATCTCAGAGTGTATCCAGGCAGACTAATGAATGTGCAATTTCAATACAATACGAATAGAGCCATGATAGAGGTATGAGCAAAATGTTCCCAGACCGCAGAATCTGACTGCCTGGGGGACAGCGGAAAACTGTGGACAAGGGAATATCTGGAGAATGAGGAGAGTCAGCTACCAAGACAGGTGGATGTCAGGCAAAGAACCAGTCTGTACAAAAACATCCAGGATGGGAAAAGCTTGGCAAATTAAGAGGTCTGATGAGGCCAGAAATTAAGCCAAAAACGTCATTTGGCCTTTATATTTATGGTCAACTGGTTTCCAACAAGGATGTCTAGATAATTCAATGGAAAAAAGCATGGTCTTTTTAAAAACAGTGCTTGGACAACTGGATATCCGCATAGAAAAGAATGAAGTTGTGCCCCTCCTTCACACTGTCTACAAAAATTAATTCAAAATGGCTCAAAGACATAAATGTAAGAGCTAAAACTACAAAACTCTTAGAAAAAAAATACGTGTAAATCTTCATGACCTTGAATTAGGGAAAGGTTTATTACATATGACACCAAAAGCACAAACTAAAATGAAAAAATAGGTAAATTGAACTTCATCAAATGTAAACATTTGTGCTTCAAAGGAGACCATAAAAAAAAATGAGAAGAAAACCCACAGAATAGGAGAAAATATTTGCTAATCATATAGCTGATAAAAGGCCAGTGTCAGGCGGGGCGCAGTGGCTCATGCCTGTAATCCAAGCACTTTGGAGGCCAAGGCAGGCGGATCACCTGAGGTCGGGAGCTCAAGACCAGCCTGACCAACATGGTGAAACCCCATCTTTAAAAAATAATAATAAGTAAATAAAAATTAAAAAAAAAAAAAGAAAGACTAGTGTCCAGAATTTTTTTTTTTGAGATGGAGTCTCGCTCTGTCGCCCAGGCTGGAGAGCAGTGGCACGATCTTGGCTCACTGCAGCCTCTGCCTCCCGGGTTCAAGCAATTGAACTTGAACCTACTTGCCTCCCGCCCAAGTAGCTGGGTTTACAGGTACATGCCACCACACTCAGCTAATTGTTTGTATTTTTAGTAGAGAGGGGGTTTCACCATGTTGGCCAGGATGGTCTTGATCTCCTGATCTAATGATCCACCAGCCTCGGCCTCCCAAAGTGCTGGGATTATAGGTGTGAGCCACTGCACCTGGTCAGGAATAGTGTCCAGAATTTATAAAGAACATTTACAACTCAACAATAAAAAGACAGATAAACTATTTTTTAAATAGGCAAAGGATTTAAATAATTATTTCTCCAAAGAAGATATTCTAATGGCCAGTAAACACAGGAAAAGATGCCCAAGATCATTAGGCAGCAGGGAATGAAAATCACAACTACAATGAGATGCCACTTCACACACACTAGGATGGCTAGAATAAAAAAAGCTGGGCGCCGTGGCTCACACCTGTAATCCCAGCTCTTTGGGAGACCGAGGCGGGCGGATCACAAGGTCAAGAGATCGAGATCATCCTGGCCAACACAGTGAAACCCCATCTCTACTGAAAATACAAAAATTAGCTGGGCATGGTGGCATGCATCTGTAGTCCCAGCTACTCGGGACACTGAGGCAGGAGAATTGCTTAAACCCGGGAGGCAGAGGTTGCAGTGAGCCAAGATTGCGCCACTGCACTCCAGCCTGGTGCCTGGTGATGGAGCGAGACTCTGTCTCAAAAAAAAAAAAAGATAGACATTAACAAGTGTTGGTGAGAATGTGGGGGAATTGGAATCCTCATGCATTGGTGGTAGGAATGTAAAATGGTGCAGCTGCTTTGAAAGAGTCTCTCAAAAAGCTAAACATAGTTACCATATGACACAGCAATTCTACGCCTAAGTATATAGGCAAGAGAATTGAAAATTCATGTACACACAAAAACTTACAGGCAAATGTTCATAGCAGTATGAATCACAATAGCTAAAGAGTGGAAACAACCCAAATGTTCATCAATTGATGAATAAATGAACAAAATGTGGTATGTTCATGCAACAGAATATTATTCTGCAATAAAAGGAATGAACACTGATATGTGCTACCACATGGGTGAACCCAGAAAACATTGTGCTAAAAGAAAGAAGCCACCGGTAATCCCAGCACTTTGGGAAGCCAAGGAGGGCAGATCAAAAGATCAGGAGTTCAAGACCTGGCCAATATGGTGAAACTCCGTCTGTACGAAAAAAGTACAAAAATTGACTGGGTGTGGTGGCAGGCATCTGTAGTCCCAGCTACTCGGGAGGCTAAGGCAGGAGATTCGCTTGAACCCGGGAGGTGGAGGTTGCAGTGAGTCAAGATTGTGCCACTGCACTCCAGCCTGGGTGACAAAGTGAGACTCCATCTCAAAACAAACAAAAAAAGAAAAAGAGAGAGAAGCCAGACACAAAAGGTCACATATTGTACAATTCCATTGTGTAAAATGTCAGAAAATGGCTAGGCAGGGTGACTCCCATCTGTAATCCCAGTACTTTGGGAAGCTGAGGTGGGAGGATTGCTTGAGCCCAGAAGTTCAAGACCACCTGGGCAACATAGCAAGACCTCATCTCTATAAAAAGTAAATTTAAAAAAATGGCCAGGCAAGGTGGCACATACCTGTAGTCCCAGCTACAGGCAAAGTTGTTTGTATTCTATGCCAATAGATTCATCAAACCAAATGCCTGGGAGGTGGCTCACACCTGTAATCCCGGCACTTTGGGAGACCGAGGAGGGTGGATCACCTGAGGTCAGGAGTTCAAGACCAGCCTGGCCAACATGGTGAAACCCTGTCTCTACCAAAAATACAAAAATTAGCTGGGCTTGGTGGCGCATAGCCTGTAATCTCAGCTACTTGGGAGACTGAGGCAAGAGAATTGCTTGAACCTGGGAGGCAGAGGTTGCAGTGAGCCAAGATTGCACCACTGCACTCCAGCCTGGGCAACAGAGCTAGACTCCATCTCAAAAACAAACAAACAAATAAAAAAAACCCCAAAACAACTAAAAAACAATTAAGAAGGAGGAGGACAGAGGGTTCCAGGAGGAAGATCAGTGAGAAAAAATGGAATGGGTGAGAAAAAATGGAATGGGTAGATTACCTGAATTTCTTGGTGTGTGGAAATATTAAAAGGCTCTTAGAAGATCTAAGAAAGGTTATTGTTAGGTATCTAGAATAGTAAGCAAATTTAAAAAAAGAAAGAGAGAGAGAGCTAATTACTAACTTTAGGGTAAACAAAAAGTTCTATAAGAAGCGAAACATATCTTGGTTTCAATGGACTCAATTAAATAAAAATCACATAATCACAATAAGATAAACATTTAACGTTAACTTAAGCAAACATTTAATGTTAACTTACACTGAGTAGAAGAGGGGAACAGGAAGTGCTTTTATTATTTAATTAAAATAATTTATTTATTTCTGAGATGTAGTCTCCCACTGTCGCCCAGGCTGGAGTGCAATGGCTAGATCTCGGCTCACTGCAACCTCCGCCTCCCGGGTTCAAATGATTCTTCTGCCTCAGCCTCCCGAGTAGCTGGGATTACATTCCCAAACTGACTGCTGAGCCAACTGAGTTACCAACTTCTTACTTGCTACATAAGATACGGAGAGGAAACATGGGGTGATCCTCCGCTACCATCTACCATCATTTCACAAAAGAAAGGGCCACTTCCCGTCAATAAAACAGGAAACATATGCACCGTGAAATACTATGCAGCCATAAAAAGGATGAATCCATGTCCTTTGCAGCAACGTAGAGGCAGTTGGAGGCCATTATCCTAAGTGAATTAATGCAAGAACAGAAAACTAAATGTGGGAGCCAAACATGGAGGACACACGGTCACAGAGAGGGGAACAATAGGCAGTGGGGACTACCGGGGCAGGAGGGAGAGAGGTGGGTGAGGTAGAAAAACTACCTCTTGGGTACTGTGTGCACTACCTAGGTGACAAAATCATCTGTGCACCAAACCCCAGCAACATGCAGTTTACTCATGTAACAAACCTGCACATGTACACTCTGAACCTGAAATAAAAGTTGGAAGAAAAAAAAAAAACAGATGCCAGAGAGAGAGGGAGAGAAAAAAAGCCAGGAAAGATGTAATCTCAAATAAAGGATGGTCTTTTAAGTTGCATACGTTTAACTTCGTTCATGCAACACACATTACCTTGGCCTTATTTTTCTCACTTTACTGCAGCCATGTGACGCTGTGGGTGTAGACAAACACCAAACCACAGCTAGCTTCGGGCAACATTTTCTGCACCGACCCCTTCATCTTATAAGTAAAGAGATCAGAGGTCCAGCCTCCATTAGGTATCGTGATTACAACAGAACCAGGCCTAAGAAACAGGTTTCCAGCCCCAGGGTCAAGGCTGAGCTTCTAGCCTCTTCCCCAGCTTTCAGCTTCACCACTTGTGCAACTCGGGTGAACGGAGAGGAGTAGATTCACTGACCAGCTCTTGCTGCCATGAGAGGCCAGAGAAAAAGGGAAAGAGAATGGCTTACCATCGAGGCCAGTGTCTTCTCTTGCACCCTCCAACACCCCGCAACTGCCGGCAAGTCACTCTACACCCTCCGATTTAGCCTCCTCCCTCTGCTCCTTTCAGCCTTTCCCTGGTTTCCTCTCCCAGGGACTATCTCTGGAATCTTTCTCGGTCTTCACACTCCTTGACTTCTGCAGCAGTGGAAGATTTTGACGTTGTTAACTCTTCTCCCTCCTTGAATTTCCTTATCCCCCTGGCGTCTGGGTACTAGTGTCTGCGGGTTCCCCTGCTGCTTACTGAACAATTCTTTCTTCTTCACTCATTCCTCTTTCTGCCTTCCAAATGCTGCTTTCCCTGAGTTAATTCCTCATCCCCAAGTGATCTCTCATTCATCTTAAAAAAAATTTTTGGTTTGAGATGGAGTCTTGCTCTGTCACTCAGGCTGGAGTGCAGTGGCACGATCTCGGTTCACTGCAACCTCTGCCTCCTGGGCTCAAGTGATTCTGCTGCTTCACCCTCCTGAGTAGCTGGCGTGTACCACCATTACAGGGGTGTACCACCACGCCCAGCTAATTTTTATGTTTTAGTAGAGACAGAGTTTCACCATGTTGGCCAGGCTGGTCTCGAACTCCTGACCTCAAGTGATCCGCCCACCTTAGCCTCCCAAAGTGCTGGGATTACAGTTGTGAGCCACTGCGCCCAGACATTCCCAAACTTTTATCCCCAGTACCATCTTCTCTGCCAAGCTTCAGACTCATGTTATTAATGGATGTTTTGATATCTTCACCTGGAACTCTGGAAGGCACCCGCATAAGACGTTGCAAATAGGAAGCTTTATTTTCCTTCCAGACCTGTTCTCCTTCAGGTCTCCCTGTCTTGGTGAATGCAATCACCCCCTCGTCTACCTCCAAAGCCAGAAACTTCAGAGTCAACCTTGACACCCCTCACTTCCTCCCTGGCAGTTTTGAATCACTCACAAATCCAACCCAATCTTTCTTAGAAATGTCTTTTAAATCTTAAATGTCTTAAACCACCTTCCCTGGCACTGCCTGTCTATATCATCTCTTTCCTGGACTAGTATAACATTCTCCTGATTGGCCTCCATACCATTACTCTCACCTCTCTGCAGCCCAGCCTATCAACTAAAAAACAAACCATCAGCCCCTCCCTTGCTTATGAAACCTCCATCAGAATGAAAATAACACAGGGAGAATTTTTAAAAGTGTAATATTCGATGCTGATGCGGATGCTGTGAAACAGGCAATCTCATTGATTACTAATAGAAAGGTAAGAAACAAAATTACTGGATCAAAGACTAAATATACTTAAATTATTGTTTAATATATATTGAAATGCAAGAAACAAAATATTTAACTTAAACAATATATTTAGTCTTTGATCCAGTAATTTAGTTTCTAAAAAGCAAAGGAGGCCGGGTACAGTGGCTCACACCTGTAATCCCAGCACTTTGGAGGCCGAGGCAGGCAGATCACCTTAGATCAGGAGTTCAAGACCAGCATGACCAACATGGTGAAACCCTGTCTCTACTAAAAATACAAAAAAAAAATTAGCTGGGTGTGGTGGTGGGTGCCTGTAATCCCAGCTACTTGAGAGGCTGAGGCAGGAGAATTGCTTGAACCTGGGAGGCAGAGGTTGCAATAAGCAGAGACTGCACCATTGTACTTTTATTCTTGGGCAACAAGAATAAAACTCTGTCTCCAAAAAAAAAAAGGCGAAGTAGGCCAGGCATGGTGGATGGTGGCTCACATCTATAATCCCAGCATTTTGGGAGACTGAGTTGGTTGAATTGCCTCAGACCAGATGTTTGAGACTACTCTGGGCAACAGAGGGAGAACCTATCTCAAAAAAAAAAGAAAAAGAAACAGGAAATAACCCCATCTGTGAAAAAGCTTCTTGCTTTCATAAAAGCTTATTTATTACACCATTATTTATATAGGGAAAAGTTGGAAATAACCTTACTATATTAAAATAGAAGTAATCTATGACAGTGGTTCCCAGCCTTTTCGGAACCAAATACGGGTTTCGTGGAAGATAATTTTTTCATGGATGGTGGGGTGGGAGTGGGGATTGGTTTTGGGATGATTCAAGTGCCTTACATTTAGTGTGCACTTTTTTTTCAACTCACTTGTCATTATGAAGCCTGCCACCAGATGCAGCTTAATTGTCACTTGCCACTCACTTATAGGATTTATTTGTTTTTATTTTTTGGAGACAGAGGCTTGCTCTGTCGCCCAGGCTGGAGTGCAGTGGTGAAATCTTGGCACACTGCGACATCCGCCTCCTGGGTTCAAACGATTCTCTCACCTCAGCTTCCCGAGTAGCTGGGATTACAGGCATGTGCCACCATGCCCAGCTAATATTTGTATTTTTAGTAGAACCGGGGTTTCACCATGTTGGCCAGACTAGTCTCAAACTCCTGACCTCAGGTAATCCACCCGCCTTGGCCTCCCAAAGTGCTGGGATTACAGTTGTGAGCCACTATGCCCAGCCACTGATAGGGTTTTGATATGAGTGTGCAAGCAATTGATTTACTATGGTCTCTGTGTGGTCAAACCTCTCTGCTAATGTTCATCTGTATTTGCAGCTGTTCCCAGCGCTAGCATCTCTGCTTCAGCTCCAACTCAGATCATCAGGCATTAGATTCTCATAAGGACCGTGCAACCTAGATCTCTTGAATGCACAGTTCACAGTAGGGTTCATGCTCCTATGAGAATCTAATGCTGCGTCTGACAGGAGGCAGAACTCAGGCAGTCATGTGAGCTATGCAGAGTGGGTGTAAATACGGATAAAGTGCAGGGTGCAGTGGTTCATGCCTGGCTCAGTGGTTGAGCCGGGCTAGGTGGCTCATGCCTGTAATCCCCGCACTTTGAGAGGCTGAGGCAGTTGGATCACGAGGTCAGGAGTTCAAGACAAGCCTGGCCAACATGGTGAAACTCCATCTCTATTAAAAATACAAAAAAATTAGCCGGGCGTGGTGGTGGGTGCCTGTAATCCCAGCTACTTGGGAGGCTGAGGCAGAGAATTGCTTGAACCCAGGAGGCGGAGGTTGCAGTGAGCCGAGATTGTGCCACTGCACTCCAGGCTGGGTGACAGAGATTCCATCTGAAAACAACAACAACAACAACAACAAACAGATAAAGCTTGTCTTGCTTCCCTGCCCACCGCTTGCCTCGTGCTGTGCAGCCCATTTCCTAACAGGTCACAGACCAGTTGGGGATCCTTGATTTCTGATATTGGATAGCCTCTTACAAGGCATTAAAAATGACGTTTACTCATAGAAAAAATACACTAAAATGTCAGTAGACGTTTTAACTAGCAGGATTATGAATGATTTTAATTTTCTTCTTTGCCATTTTCTATATTTTCCAAATTTTCTACCATCAATTATTATTATAATTAGATACAAAGTTAATTTTTATTTTTTAAATTTTTACTTATTTACTTATGTTTGAGACAGAGTCTCGCTCTGTCACCCAGGCTGGAGTGCAGTGGCGCAATCTCAGCTTGCTGCAATCTCTGCCCCCTTTTCTCGTCTCAGCCTCCCGAGTAGCTGGGATTATAGGCACCTGCCACCACGCCCGGCTACTATTTGTATTTTTTTTTAAGATTCACCTTTATAATGACATTCTAAAAATCAGAGGAGGGGCCGGTGGGGCCTCTGGGCTCAGCAGCTGTGAAGGAGGAGGGACCTGCAACACCGGCTAAGGCAGGTCATTGCAAGAAGGCACTCGCAAGGGGGACTTCAAGCCCCTCTTCTATTTCTTCACATAAAATCAGGTGGACAAGGAAAGCTCCAAGTATGAGGGAAGCAGAGAGTTTCTCTCCCAGCCTGTGGAATAAGGAAGACGTGAGGAAGGGGTGGGTGCTGGGAGCAAGACACTACCAAGTCCAGGGCCTGCCCTCACACAGACACACAAAGCCTGCACCTTCCCTCCCTCTAAAACCGAGTTCAAGCCCCCATCTCTTCTCCCTTCTAGCTTGCTTTCATAAAAGCTTATTTATTTCTGAAGTTGATAATCGACACTCTAGGTGATGTATCGAATCCAGGGCAGGGCCTAGTCACCACTTTTCTCAATGATCTTCATGTATCGGACCTGGTTCCCTGAGACGGTGAAGTAGGGGATCTCAAACTGAACCCGATGTGGAGCCGGCCCTCGACCTCCCCCTTCTCCATGCTGGGGAGGCCGAAGTGGGCTTGCATCAAGCACTCCTTGCCCCACGGGAAAGACTTAATACTCCAAATCAGGATGTTTCTCGTGATTTAATAAACAGTTTAGCTGTTTCTTAAACTGGCCCTTGGCCTTGACCATGATCCCCACGTGGCTGTGGGAGAACTTCTCAATGACAGACTCCATCCAGATCAGTGACTTGACCTGAGTGCTGAGGCGATAGGACATGAGCTCAAAGTCACCATCAGGCGGGATGGGGGAGATGGGGCGGTCTTTGTCAAAGCCTGAGAGCCGCATGCGCTGGTGGAATTTTATATCCTCCAGTTCTACCAATTTGTTCTTGCTGCCTGAAAGGCCGGCGAACTTGAAGAGCACACGATCACTGAGGCCCAGGCACAGCTCTGGGCTGGTTTCTTCCATTTTCCATCATCCTGGGAGTTTCCTTCGCCACTCTTTTTTGGGATCCCAAAAACAATCCTGTTTTGGGATCCCCTGGTTCCCCAGCCCCCTCTTTCTTGGTTTATTCCAACAAAGTGGGAAGCACACCTTTCGAGAATCTGCATGTCATCGCTTCCTGGCCTTTTGGCTAAGATCAAGTGGAGAAACTGCATGTCTAAACGTCTTTATTTCCCTTCAGTACTTAATTGGTAATTGACCAGAATATGAAATTATAGGTGGGAATCACTTTTCCTCTAGATTTTGACACCTCACTCTATTTTCTTCTAGCTTCTGATGTTTTTAGTGAGCAGTCTGAGGCAATTCTGATTGCTGATCCTTTGTAAAAAAAAAAAAAAAAAAAATCTTCTTTTTTATCTCCTGGGAAGCTTTTAGGATCTTTTCTTTATCCCTGGAGTTCTGAAATTTCACAATGAGGCATAGGTCTGAGTGGGACCTCATTGTTCCTGGCGCTCAATGGACCTTTTCATACTGGAAATTCAGATTCTGCACTTCTGGGGAAAGTTTTCATGTTACTTATTTAAATAGTTTTCTCTCCTCCATTTCTGTTCTCTCTTTCTGAAATAAGGTAGAGTAAGGGGGAAGGGAGTAAGAGGCGATACTATTTTAGACAGAGTAGCCAGGAGAAGTCTCTCTGATGAGGTGACATCTGAGCAGAAACCCGAATGAGTATTCTCTCATCTCTGAGAAAAATTGTTAGACTTTTTCTTTTGTTCCTTGCTCAGATTCTTTTTCTTTTCCATTTCTTTTATCCATCTTTTGTGGTCTCTCTCCTGTCGAGAGGCTTCCCTTGCCTGTCTAGTGATCCTTGACTGAGTGTGCACATTCAGAGGGAGGCGAAACCTCACACTGTACCCCAAACATAGACACAGTTATTATTTGTCAATTTAAACTTTTTTTTCTTTTTTTCTTTTTATAGAGACGGGGTTTCACCATGTTGGCCAGGCTGGTCTCGAACGCCTGACCTCATGATCCACCCGCTTCGGCCTCCCAAAGTGCTGGGATTACAGGCATGAGCCACCACATCCAGCGTAAACTTTTTTTTTAACTTGAGCAACAAAAAAAAAGAGAGAGGCACTGAAAGTTGATGGGACGTTGTGTGTGGGAGCAGTTTGTCACCAGGAGTTTTTTCTTTTTTTTTAGAGAAAAATAAAAGGGTCTTGAGGTGGGAGATGGGTCTCGGCTTTGGAGGTGGGGCTCACATACCGGAGCAAATTGAGGACTAACTAAAACAGGTCTAAGGCAGGCGCAGCTTTCCAAAAGACACAACCACCAGGGTGCTAGTCAGTTTATTTTTGCCATGGCAACATCCAGACGTTACCATCCTTTTCCAGGACAATAACCCTGACCCTGAAATGACCACCCTCATCCTAGAATTTCTGCATAAACCACCTCTTACTTTCCATGTGATTAAAAGTGGGTATAAACATGAGTGCAGCACTGCCTCTGAGCTGCTACTCTGAGCACAGGGCTCTGCGATTAGCGATACCTCTTCTGCTGCTGTGCACGGCCACGTCAATAAAAGTTGTTGTCTGGGCCAGGTGTGGTGGCTCACACCTGTAATCCCAGCACTTTGGGAGGCCAAGGCAGGCGGATCACCTGAGGTCAGGAGTTCGAGACCAGCCTGGCCAATATGGCAAAACCCTATCTCTACTAAAATTACAAAAATTAGCCAAGAATGGCGGCATGTGCCTGTAATCCCAGCTACTCGGGAGGCTAAGGCAGGAGAATCACTTAAACACAGGAGGCGGAGGTTGCAGTGAGCCAAGAATGCCTCATTGCACTCCAGCCTGGGTGACAAGAGCAAAACTCAAAAAAAAAAAAAAAAAAGTTGTTGTCTAACACCACCAGCTTGCCCTTGAATTCTTTCCTGGATGAAACCAAGAACTCTCCCATGCTAAGGCCCAATTTGGGGGCTTGCCTGTCCTACATTAATCTCAATCCCACCCAGGCAGCAGTGCAGACGCACTAACATGGTTCATTGTAGCCTCAAACTCCTGGGCTCAAGCGATCCTCCTGCCTTAGCCTCCCCAGCAGCTGGGACCACCAGCATGTGACCACCATGCATGTTGTCATATTGTCTTTTTCAATGGGGAACTTGTTCCTGTGGGATTGCTTCCTTTTCCCAGGGAGGAATCTCCCAATCTCCCACCTGGGGGAGGTGAGGGAGAGTGCAACTCTGGAGAGAGTGGGAACATCGTCATCATTCATCCGGACTTGCAGTTAGCTCTCCTCACTCTGCCTTCAGTGACGTCCCAAAGTTGCTGGGCCTTTCTGGGATTCCACAGAGCAAGCTTGCTGGCTTCTGATGAGCACTTCCCTCTGTGGACCTGCAGTCTGTTTCTACCATCCCATCTCTTGTCCGTCGATGGCCCCTTGCCCATTCTCTCCATCCTCATGATTTCAATGGAATTTAAAGACAGCACACACGTTAAAAGATATCCAACCCACTATGTTTAACCAGCACAGGAAATACTCTGTAAAACAAATTCTAGCAAACAGATGAGGCCAAGACATTTTTTTTAAGAAAAAGAAAACCCTTGTAATGTATCCCTCCTGTACTTGATAATCATGGAATTTTATGGGTGACGTGAACTCAGACATCATCTGCGCCCACTAGCTCATTTTACAGATAGAGAAACTGAAACCCAGACACAGAAGTAACTTGCCCAGAGTCACAGAGCCAGTGAGTGACAGACTAACGAGTCTGTAGTTCCACTTGGAATCCTGTACCTTTCCCATTTTCACTCGGCCTTCCCAGAAGAGCCCCTCTGGCAGTAGAGATTTTCCTCTTGATGGGGCTTTCGAAGCAAATGCTTTTTTGCCCTCTGGGCCAGTCTGACCCCAATCAGTCTTATCTGGAGAAGAGCCATGACAATGAACTAGACATTGTTTCTTGGCAAGATCAAGAGTGTTCATGGCATATTAAACAGAGATCGTTTCTTAAAGGACAGAGTCAAGATAACAAATCCAACTTAAAATAAACCTGCAGTCAGATTACCAATTAACACCTAAGTGTATTTAAGCAGAAATAAGTTTAATTGTCTAATTAATTTTTCACCAATTAAGTCCATTTTTACATGTTGCATTTTACACTGCCTTGGCAATGAAAGTAATTGGATCCCTTTATAACCATTTTCCACTTCCTGGTTTGCTAAGTAGTTCAATGCTGTTGTCTATAGAAGATATAAATTGCCCCAAACTGGCCACATTGCCACTTTATAAAGTTCATAAAATACTTCTATCTGGAGGATGGGAGATGGGGAGAAGCCACAAAGACGAAAATGACAATCTGTGGAATGGCGGAGTAGAAAGGGTGCCTGTGGTAGGCAGCCTCTAAGATGGTTCCCAGTGATCCCCACTTCCTGACATTCACACCCTGGTGAAGTTCCTTCCCCTTAAGAGGGGCCTGGACCTAATGACCTCCCTTTAAGGTGTAAAATACAAGCTAGGACTGGGCGCGGTGGCGCATGTCTGTATCCAAGCACTTTGGGAGGCCAAGGCGGGAGGATTGCTTGGGCCTAGGAGTTCTAGACCAGCCTGGCAACATGGGGAGACCCCATCTCTACAAAAAATAAAATACAGACTAGAGCACAGTGGCTCACGCCTGTAATCCCAGCACTTTGGGAGGCTGAGGCTGGCAGATCGCTTGAGCTTAGGAGGTTGAGACCAGCCTGAGCAACATAGTGAAACCCTGTCTCTACAAAAAATACAAAAAATTGGCCAGGCGTGGTGGCGCACACCTGTAGTCCCAGCTACTTGGGAGGCTGAGGCGGGAGGATCACCTGAGCCCGGGGAAGTCGAGGCTTAATGAGTCATGATCGTGCCACTGCACTCCAGTGGGTGACGGAGCAAGACTACCTCTCAAAAAATAATAAAATAATAAAAAGTTTTAAAAAATTAATGAGTAATATACAGAAAATTTGACGGGATGTTACCTCCAAGATGGGTCATAAAAAGATTTCCAGCCTAACTGCTCTTGCTCACGCTCTCGCTTTCTCCCTCTGTCTCCCCACCGCCCCACTTTCGCTCTCTTTTTCTCTCTCAGATCATTCAGTCGGGGTAAAACTATGTCTGGAGCAGCCCTAGAAAGAAGCCCTCGTGCAAAGGAACTGCAGTTTCCTGCTCAAAGCCACATGAGTACACCTGGAAAAGAACCTCCCGCCCTAGTCAAGCCTCTGGAGACTGCAGTCCCAGCTAGGCCACCAGAACTGCTGACCTTCATCAACTCTGTGATGTAATCATAAATACGCATTGCTTTAACCTTCTACGTTTGGGGGTAATTTAGTATACAGCAATTGTGGGGAGACCTGGGTATGAGTCCTGACTTTTCTACTTCCTACATAATTGGGGGTGATTTAGTATACAGCAATTGTGGGGAGACCTGGGTATGAGTCCTGACTTTTCTACTTCCTACATAAT